>JANPWX010000137.1:3298338-3315358 GCA_024734555.1 Trochalopteron elliotii
TGGCTAGGTCAAATGCCAATCATCCCGGCAGCACCGCCCTCCCCGGGGCGTGCGCATGCGCGGTGCGGGAGGGCTGGCGGAGGTGAGCGGGAGCGGCGGGGGCCGAGCGGGGCCGGAGGGGTCGGGCCGGGGTCCGGGCTCGGTTCTCTGCATGTATTTCTTAATTTTAAAATCTTACTAACTAATGTAGCGGCTTCGAAGAAAAGCTTTCTTTTAATTATTTTTTAATTTCTACAGTTTTGTTCAAATTTTCTGTTTATTGCCAAGTGGCATTTCTTCACACGCTGAAGTATTTTCTTCTGAATCAAATAAAATATTACAATTATAACAGCATGTACTGTTTTAATTGCTTACCTAATGCTTTGCTGAAGACTGACACTTGACAGGAGTAGGAGCTGACATTCCTCATTATCCATGAGGAAAATGCACACTTCCAGGCATACCTTTGTGCCTTTGTTAATAATCTTGATAATACCTTGACCTGGGAAAAATCAAGTTCCCAGTGAGACTACAGGTCAAACTGCAAGACTAAAATAACCTCTTTTCCCTCCATTGTTTTGTTTTTTTCTTTTCATATGTTTAGTATTTTCCCTGTGTTGGTAGGAGTATTCTTTTATTTACTGTTTTCCAGATCCATTTCGAAATATTTTAAGAAACATAGTTACATTGAGAACCAAAATTCTATTCAGCATGGCAAATATTTCAAGGCAAATGCCTGCGAAATCAGTTCAGATAACCTTGAAAACACATCTGAATATTGAAATACTGCTCAATATGTGCTGCTAAAGTAGCTCAAGTAGTGCAACAAGGATTTTCAGGGATTTTCATGGATTCTCTCCCATTCCATTGCAGGTTTTGTTCCACAGGAGCCGTGTCCTCGTTTCTGTATGAATGTTCCAAGTTTATTTCACTTTGCAATCTTACTGAGAGGGGTGCAAGCACCATCATGGACACGGTGGATTTTGAGGAAGCAGCAGCTCTCTCTGCCCAGTGTTCCCTTGCTTCAGGCAGCAAGAAAAAGGAACTCTTTGAATCTCCTTGAACTAAGTGAGGCAGAATTAGAAGAACAGTTTGTAAGAGGTAATGGTCCAGGAGGTCAAGCCACAAATAAGACAAGCAACTGTGTTGTCCTGAAGCATGTTCCATCTGGGATTGTAGTGAAGGTAATTGTGTTTTATTCTGAGTCACAAATTGCATCAGGACTTGCAAGTCTCCTTTCAGAATAAAGCATAATCACAGTGCAGATGGCATGGAGGAAAAGTGTATATATATATATATATATATATACACAGAGAGTATCAGCAATAAGCAGTCTTGGCTGTCAGCAGATAAATAAACTTGGGGTCAGAGCTGCTTTTCCTGGCTTTGTCATCCAATTAGTTTTGTGGTTTTCAATTAAATGAATCTTCATTGTAGCTGCTGTTTGCTGGCAGCTGTCACATTCCTGTCCCTCATGTGAGTTAGAATCTCTCCCTTAGCAAGTTGATTACACTCACTCTGCAGATCCTTTTTAAGCATTTCTCTCACCTATTTCTTGTGGATTAATACCTTGAAATTAATCTTTGTCACAAGGGGAAGACACTGTTAAGTTAAAACTCGAGCAGCTTTCCAAGGTAAGATGGGAAGCATTAAAGATTAATGCAAAAGCCAGTCTGATGAGTTACAGTAGCAAACAATTATTAAAATATATCATCTGGATTTAAAAGTTGCAGCTGTTATTGGTGGGAGGATGCTCTTGGCTTGGGGAGGAGGGGATTTTCTTGACTCTAATGGTAGGAATATACAGACTGAAAGGGAAAGCTGAAGAATAAGCAGGTTAAAGTTCCAGTAAAAATGTTCTTTCTATTTCTTCAGTGTCACCAGACAAGATCAGTGGAGAAGAACCGAAAAATTGCCAGAGAAATCCTGCAGGAAAAGGTTGACCTTTTCTACAAAGGTGAAGACAGTGATGTTTTTAAAGAGAAGAAAGCATCAGAGAAGCAAAAGCAGGAGAAAAAAAGAAGAGCAAAGGAAAACCTAGAAAGGAAAAAGCTTTTTAAAGAGATGCAACAGTTGGATAAGGAGTAAACATGTGAAATACTGACTTGCCTTAGCAGGGTAAGAGAATTGTTTGTCATTAGACCCAAACAGTTTTCCAGCTAACAAATGATTCAGGGCTTCATAAGCACAGCTGAAACCCCTGTGCTGACCTGCTGTTCCTGTAAAGCTGAGGAGATAAAAGCACTCATGTACTCCTGCTTCTCTCTGCCATCATCTCATTAATCACATTTAGCAATCAGTTTTTCTGCCAAGTTCAGGAGATAAAGGAATCCTTGTTAAAGAGGAGCTATAAGCTTTCCACCATTGTTAAAGAAAAATCAATAGATTTCTTTCTGTGCAGATGACACCTTGGGCTGCTTGGTGGGAGCCCCAGCACATGAGAGCAGCACTAAAAGGTTCTCACTTCCCATCCTTCCTCAGGCAGTGCCATAAATCCTTTACAAACTGTGTCCAGGTTTGGATACTGGTTTGTGATGGTGTCAGCTGAGCTGCTGATGGAAGAGACACCAGTCACTGGTTCAGATCTGTCAGCTGAACAAAGGCTCTGTCCTACTCAGCTCTGAATAGAGTTTAACCAGCAGCTTTCCAAATCTTACCTGGAGTGGTGCTGAGCACTGGGGCACAGGGAGGGCCCTCCTGCAGGTGAGGGGTGGTCACTCATGGCCCTCCAGTTCAGGGGTAAAACGGAGTCAGTACAGATAAAAAATGACCTGTGTTGGAAAGTGCCTCCCAAGGCAACAGAGTCCAGTTCATCCAAGCTGTGAATTCATTAATTAGAGTTGTTTATTATGTTAATGCTGTGCTGCAGTTCAGCTCAGCCATGTTGGGACCTTCGCTCATTTTGACAGTTTCCCAGTTTATAGGAACAAATGCAGCTGCATTTCCTTTGTCACCATTGCTCTGAAGCCCCTCCTGAAGTACATTTTTCCTGGTTTTACCCTGTTAACAACTCCAGCAGCTTAACCAGAAATTCTCTTTCATTTTTGGACAGCACCCTCACCAGCTGCCACCATGTTTTGCCTTTCAACAGAGACCCAAAGGCAGAGTTTGGATTTTGAAGGCAGCAGAAGACCTCTAGAACTTCACCTCCTTGTGCCAGAGACTGACTGTACCCTGTGCCATGGGTGGAGTGCTCCAGCAATCTGCAGTCCCCTTCCCTTGTCCTGTCCTAAACTCCTGCACGAGGGTTAAATTTTTACCTGTTTACAGTTCTTGCTCCTGGAGTGTGAATCTAATTAAAGTGACTGTACATAGTTTTAATACAAACTGTTAATGAAAATAAGCTTTATTACGTCAAGTAATAAATACATACAAAGATGCAAATAACAGTTTTAGTCATTTATCCAGAATGTTCCTTTTTCTTTTTCTTGCAAACTTTAAACTGAAATCTCCAGCCTTAATGTAGAAATTAGCTTTCCAGGACCTTGTTATTATTTAATAGGTTTCCCTATTTTCCATATAGCTCATGCACTTTAAGTGGACTTCAAAGCACTAACAGTCATGCAAATGTTTATGCAAAATGAACAAAAAAAGGAAAAATAAGAGAAGGGGAAGGTTATTTCTAAGCAGGGTCTATGCTGTATGACAAATTGTGACTTAGCAGACTACTAGGTACAGCATGCTATTCTGCATTTATTAAAAAAAAAAATCCTTAGAGCTTATGTCAAACTTTGAAAGATTGACGTTTTGGGGATAAGTGAACATAGTCAAAGGAAAAAAAAAAACAGAATGAGGCTGTGGCTGGATAAGAAGAGAACTGAAATATAGCCTGGGAGAGAAAGAGCATTCCTCTGCATGCACTTCAGTTTCCATGTTTTAGAAACATTTTAGGGAGTTTTAACCTCTTTAGAAAATGCAAACCCTCAGTAAGTTGAAAAATCCTTGTTTGGTGGTTTTTTTTTTTCCATTCTTAACTGTACATTTTTGCAAGGGCAAAACAAGAACGGTAAAACATTCAAAATAAAGGAGTTTGTCTGAATGTCTGAAGAGTCAAAAAGAATAAGTGTTACTTTTTTCTTCACGAAGAGATGGAAAACCTTTGCAGCTGGAGCAGGGGGCTACGACCTCGCGTTCCGCTCCGTCTCGGCCAGGCACTCCCGAACTAACCCTCGAGCGTGGATAATGCCTGCAAAAGAATTGGAGGTGTTCTAAATCATCCCATCCAGTGACAGGCCACAGAAAGGTTTATGTATTTCTGTCCCCAGTTGCCAAGGCTACCACAGAAGGCTTCAGCCAAGGGGGACAGCCCTCGCTTCCCAAACATCAGCTGCCACTGAACGAGTTCTGCCTTCCCAGACTTGTGTTATAAACTGAAAAGGGACTGAAGCAGGAATCAGGACACAGTAAGATTTGTTAAGTCTGCAGTGGCAGGTAGATCTTAATGTGCAGTGTGGGCCTCCTTAAAATCAAAGATTTAAGGGTGAAAAAAAAAAAAAATCTTACCTACCAGTGAGTTATTTTGCTAGTGGAGTGAAACAAATTACAAAGTTATTTGGGGAGTCATTTTAGCAAGCTCTTAATGCCTTGGCATAGTTCTCTGGGAGGATGCATCAAAATCCAGCCATCATAATACTGTTCAAAGACAAGTTGTGTCTCTCATGTAAAAATAAGGAGGTTTTTTTTTTTATGGCGTGTGCAGAAAGTTACCTCCTAACACTGGCTCAGCTCCCATATAAATCATCACCACTTTACATGCTGATAGACATAATGTGGAATTTTCCACTGCAAGTCCTGTTGCCTTGAGTTCTGGCAATCTGGACCATGGTTCATAATCCTGGAGTTAAATGTGGATTCATGCTCACGGAGCTGCTGAAAGAACAGAGCTTGAGATAGATCTTAAAAGGAGAGATGGACAGATTTTTCTACAACAAAGGTTTGTATTTTGCTGACTGGGCAAGACAGAAGGTGATTTCTCTGCTCAATCATGCCCCTTAACAAGGTGGGGAAAGGGCAGTAAGGCAAGAGATGGGGGTTAATCTCTAGAAATAATGGCTTCTGTTTCTAGGAGGCTGCTAGCCCAGGTCACAGCAGCAGCCTACTGAACCTGGGAGGACTTGCTGAGTGCAAGGCTTTGCAGAGGGTTAAACTGCCAGGGACGAGGAAAGCTGCAGCTGTGGGATGCAGAAACATGAACCCAAAGCAGCGTGTTAGACCTGGATCTGGTGGCAGGATGCCCAGTTCATGCAGCAGAACTACTCTGAATAATGTAGAACACTGGGAATTTGGCCAGTTTTAGAGGTCAGTAGCCTCTGTGCTCAGGAGTTGGGGCGGAGCTGGGGACAGGGACTTTATTCAGGGATAACCTCCGTGGCCATGGAGGCAGCAGTCACATGGTTACCCTCAATAATTTCTGCTCTCACACACTTGCACATGCTCCTTCAGCCACCAGGCTCCCAAAATGGAAAGAGAGGTACCTTTGTGACCAAAAGATGGCAGCAAAAAGTATTTATTTAGGATTTTGTGCAACACTGGCAAGTCACAGTGGCAGCATTGTATCTTAAACCTACACGTTGTTGCAAGGAGGCAGCAAAGCAACTTTCTCCTCACTGAACTAAACCATCCAGTCCAGAGAATGTCTGCATCTCTCCAGGTCTGTCTCAAGCTGTCCCCATTAGCCTGTTGCCATTCATGATCTATTAATTCTGACTCAGGCAATGCAATAAAGAGAGACTCCAGCAACATTGATTTTAGCTGGGCCAGATTCCACTTACCACTCATCAGCAGACTTTATTGCATCCTTTCCCAGAACAGCTACTAGTCATTTTATTGCATGTCATGGCAGATATATTACTCTCCCATAATGGTTGAGCCTTAAATAAAGCTTTGTAGTCTCGGGTAAGTGTAAGGGGGATTTGCAAGGTGCTGAAGTTAGTCTGTTACAATAACATTCCCATTCCAGGTTGGATGCATGAGCCAATCTCAGCACAAGGATCACAGGAAGGGAGGAAAAAGTAACCATGTCATGCTAGAGGAGGAGAGGACTGCCAATACAACTGTTGTCTGTGGCCTTTCAGGGTCATTTCAGGAGCTGGAGCAGTGGAATGTCCCACTGCTCCTTCAGAAATATCCCTGCACGTCCCCTGCAGAGGACAATGTCAGGCTGATGTCAGCAGTGGGGCATGCAGGGGTTTCTTTTACACTGCAAGGAAAGGGTGTTTATTACTCCTTTTAGCTGACAAAGCAAAGCTGGAGAGACTCATCAGCCAGCCCTAAAAGCTGCTCTGTCCCTTACTAGTGGATTTTAATGACATGCACTTGACAGGAGGTAGGGGAGCATAAGCAGCCCCACTCTCCTCTCCACAGAGTTCTGTTCATGTTTGACATCTCAGCCTGAAGCAGGCTTTCCTTTCCTAAGCACCTTTTTGGGGGGTGTTTTGTATCTCTTTTCTCCACCAGCCTCAGTGAGAACTACCAGAGTGCTGTATTTCTTTAGGCAAAATACACTTCAGTGAAGATTCCTGGGCCAAGCAGATGGGAGATGTGTATGAGGTGTAAACAATGCTTGGCTGTGGATTTTTGGGGAGTGGGGAGAAAAGGGAACTAAAAGGGCAAATAACTCACCAGGAGCCTGAAAGAATGTATCCATGAGAGGTTTTGCAATAAGGTTTGAATTATTACCTGAAACTCCCTGTATGCACATGAGACACATTTTGTGACTGTTTATCTATCAAATACTGCTTGGACAGAGCATCCCAAGGTTTCAGTTGCTGGTTAATACCCCCACAGTCAAGAGGAGCTCAAGGTGTCTCTTTTCAAAGGAAACAGTTGTCATTAAGCTGTATACAAATAGTCACTGCACAAAGTGGATGGGAAATGATTACTTTCTAAAAATAAGTTTAAAAGTTACCTCTTTTTAGCCTCTCCATGGCACTTTTACTCCCAGCATATGTAGGTCTAATCTCTTTTCCTAATTCCTCTATGATAGCTAGAAGTTCTGCATATTTGCTCTGTGGTACTTGACTGCTGCTGGTGCCCTGTAGTTGAAAGTGGATTAATCTCAGACAAATACCATAAAAACAAAACATAAAAAGAAACAGCAAGTGGAAGTTTATGGAAGACCAGAAATAGTCCTGTAAATGACTTTTAAAAGAACAAAATGTCAGGATTATTATATAAACATGATTTTTTTTTTAAATTGCAGCTACAGTTGGACACAATGTTACGTGCCCTTCAAAAATTGGGATCAACTGTGAGGATGCAGCTGCAAGCCTTGGACTTTGGGTGAAGCAGAGGTTAAAACAGTTCTGCAAAACCAGCAAACTGGGAACTGTTTATTAAACCCTGTTTCTGGTTTTTCAATCTTTTGGTATGTATTTTCTGGAGAAGTTAGCCAGATAGGGAGACCGAGAAGATAAAACTGTATAGAAATATTGGGGTTTTAACAAATAACTTTAAAATGTGTAAGTGCCCTTACAGAACATAATTCAAGACATTTCTCTGTGACTCAGACAGGATGGGACTAGCAGTTAATTAGAAACCAACCTCACTCAGCTTAGCCTAATTTGATCCCCAGACATGTGTGAGGAAGCAGTCTGCCATTTGGGTTTGATTTCAGACCTTGGTGGGAGGGAGGAACACCTCAGATTACAGGCCACAATCCCTGCTACTCTGCAAACGTGGGGTTAGTGATCTGATTAAAGGAAAATAAGCAGAGCTGTACCTGCATCCCTTGTGTATAGCCTAGAGATGGGGGGCCATAGTCGTTTATGAGCTGTCTGTATTGTGCTGATGTTGCCATACTCGTGGAGGGAGAGTGAACACTCCCAGCTGCAGAGGGAAAAGAGAAAGAAAAAAAACAACAAAAAAAGTTATCATCTCAAGATTAATTAGTCTGTTACACTGGGACACAATTTAATCACTTGTTCCTAAAGCTGTGACCTCTCACCTCTGTCTAAGATCACTAATGACATTTCTGAGAGTCACTGCTAGGAAGAGAATGGCTGAATTAATGCTTCTCTCTGTTTGATGAACACTTGGAAACAGCACAGCCTGCAGCATTATCAGTGCAAATTGTTTGCCTAAAAGTGAAGCAGAGTGTAGCATGACAGGTTGTTCTGCCTAGACAAACTGTAAGTATTAAGGAGCCCTATTTTTGCATATATACATTCCACACAGATGAGTCTAATGTGCTGTGCTATTTTTACTTTTTCAGTGCAAGTTATCTGAAAGTAATTTTGCAACTCAAAGTGTCATCACATGGTCCAAGCAAGTTATCCTCAGTACTATTTTCAGCCAATGCCAAAACTATTCCTAGGGAACAGTCGAGGTACATCAGATCTGCTGCTCCTTGTGTGACATGGGAGGCGAAGGAGTGCTACCATTATTCCTCTTTGTGTGATACCAAACATTTTTAGCCAGTCAAATTGTGCTGTATAAGTAGATCAAAGGGAAAATAACATCACTTTGTGTTATGGTTACTTTTTCTAAAGTTATAAAATATTATATTCACATCTAATGAGTTTTGAGTCAGTTACGAGCCCCAGAAACAGACTCTAATGTCATCACTGACAAACTGCTCCAGAAATGAGCAATCAAAACACTTTCTCCCCCTTGTCCCATAATGGTAAGAATTTAGGTTTGAGGAACAACTGTTGGATTTTTTTTTTTTAAGGGGCTTAATTATACTGCCCACTTCACAACTGTGCTAAAAAAACCTGCTGGTAATGCATTTGGGAGCAAGGGAGCATCACACTCCTGAACTTCTTCACTCTTGCAGCTCAAGTGCCCTTGCATCCATGGATGCTGCTGTCTTTGCCTGTAGGCACAGACACAGACTGCCTGCTGTCTGGAAATATCTCCCCCCTTACAAACTCCTTTGCTGAAAATTCCCAACTGTCTTTCATATGAGGAACAGATCTCATTTACCAGCCTTCATTTAAATCTAAATTAAACTGATGCTAAAAGTCACTGGGGCTCAGAACTATGTAAATCTCTAGCTTTGTTTTAAAGTTGCAAATGATTTCATTCCTATTTTCCCCTCTCTACAAAAAGAAAGGGCCAGCAGTTACTCTGTAAAAAGCTCTGCTGAACATAGTGGAACAGACTCTTGTCCTCAGATGGGAAGTCTCTTTCCACTTCGGAGTTATCACAGGATATCACTCATTACAAGAAGAGATCATGTTCTTAATTTTTACTAGTTAACCAGATGTGAAATCCCAAAATGGCAAATTGGGCTGGTCACTAGGTCACCTTAAAAAAAGCAAAGTTTCTCTTAGTCTTAAACAAAGCTGCTAAATTTTATGTCATTACAACCTGCACTTTGATCACTGAGGTTTCACGTGGAGCTAATTTTGTTAAGAATAGTAAACCCCCCAAAAAAACAACACAGCCATAGAGTAGGGCACTGTAGGAACAGCACAGTTATCAGCTAATCTCTCAATTAGTTCTTCACATTATCAGACCAAAATACATACACAGGTCTAAGATTTCTCTAGGTGAAACTAAGTATTTCAAGTCCAGATGTCTGAATTTCAGCAATTACTAAACATGACACAACAGCAAACAGCATCTTTTTTCCAAGGACTTCAAAATGCTTCGAAAACATTAACGAGCCCCTTGTGCTGCAAGGTAAGAAGGTTTAATTACCTCAATTAGGCAGAGAAAGGCTTAAGTGATTTTTCCTCACGTACAATAAAACAAAAGGCCCATCCTGCAAAGACTTGTCTCTGAACTGTTGTTGCAAGCAGTCACATAGAGGAGCTCCAAACTGGATGTGAATAAGGCAAGGACTCTGCTGACCAGGCTCGAGAATCCTGCTCTACCCACTGAGCAAAACTGAGCTGCACCCCATGCAAAACTCAGAGCAACTTACTGATCCCCTATGGGTTGATGATGACATATTGGTTATCAGGATATGGTGGGCATTGGAACAGGCTCCCCAGGGAAGGGGTCACAGCACTAAGCCTGAGTTCAGGAAGAACTGGATAATGCTCTCAGGCACACGGTGTGAGTCTCAGGGTGTCCTGAGTATTGGACATGATGGTTCTGATGGATCCCTTCCAACTCAGCACACTCTGTGATATCACAGCACAGACAATTTAGTGATTGTTTCACATTCTGTGAATTAATTTAAGCAATGACACACTCCTGCTCTGCAGGAGATAACACAGCAGGCTGTGTCTAGATAGCAGAGAAAAACTCTCCTAGAAACTTGAGGCGCCAGAGCGTTGGAGCCACATCCAGGGGCTGGCCAAGAAAAGTTCCACAGGCGTGGAAACAGCACGGGAGCTTGCCCCCAGCTGTGATTCGGTGACACGGGGGGACAAAAGCAAGAGGGACTGGGAGGAGGCTGGGGCGGGACGCGCGGAGCGGCGGCGGCCGGGGCGCTGCAGAAACGCGCTGCAGACACTAGAGGCCATCGCTGAGAGCGCCGGGCCCTGCCAAGTGACAGAGCGTGGTAACCATGGTGAGTTTACCCGTTTCTTTGCAGTCTGCATCAAAAATGTAATAAGACATAATGCCATGCGCCGACCACTTTATCAGCAGCAGCAGCAGGCCCGGAGAACAAAGGAAAGGATTTGGCTTGGCCGCGGTACCAGCCTCCATACATCCATGTCAGAAGTTGTGCCAGTCAAACTCTGCTGGAGGGGTGGGGAGGAAAAAAAAGAAAAATCCTTGGTTTCACCTCAATTTCAAATGATGCGATCATGAAAATGAAATTAATTGGGGGGGGGGTGGTATTAGTATCTCACAGGGCAACCAACCTTGAGCCTTTTGACCTATCACTTTGTATGTTAATCTCGAGAAGCCTTGGGTCTTGGATGACTATTACTCAATTAACCCAAAATTCATCTGCATGTCTGAACAGCCTGTGTATGTCGGATTAAAAAAAAAAAAAATCACCAGATATTGCTATTATAGTTAGAAATTAGGCCAGGAAGTCTCACAGTCAATACCCAGTCAAAAATCGGTGTGATGATTAGGTATTCACTAGAGAGAAAAAAGGAGGGGGGATCTAAATTGAGGCTTGCTCTCTCTAAGGTTAAAATGACAATGGAGACAGTTAAGAACTGACAGAATCAAAAAGGGAGTGTGCTTGGTACTGAATTTCAGTGGCACCCTGTATCACATCCCAAATTGTCTTAGTGCTTGCTGTTGTTTAAAACCTAAATTAATACACACGCTTTCCTCCCTTCACTTTCCCAATTAAATGTACACAAAACCTTGTAGATCCCCACTTATTCTCATGCAAACAATGTCTTTTATTTCTGTATTCAAGCAGAAGACTGCCACAAGCATTTTTCCCCACAAAAATATAGTGATTTCCTTGTTAATTAATATTAATCTTTATTAATTATGGGGGGGTACAGCAAACAGAAATGAGATTTTGATATCAAAATCTCTTCCTTCCAGCAGTCTCTCTCAGCCCAAATTAACACCCTGAGAGACAAAGGATCTCAAATCAATCTTTGTTTGCCTAAACTCCTGCTGACCAGGAACCTTCTCATTAATTCCTGATAGGTTTGTAGGGATCCCTTCAGCTCCAAGCCTGAGCAATGATGACCAATTTGCTGCTTCAAGTTTTAATTCTTAATTCTATTACTGCTGCTTGCTGGAAAAATAACTGGGGATGCAACTTGCTGAGCACCCTGAAGGAAGCAGCAGGAGCAGGAACACTGGGGTACACTCACCTGATCCACTTTGGCAGATGCTCAGCCACCCCACTGTCCCACAGGCCACAAAGGAAAACCAGGAACAGTCACACAACTCACTGAGTTACTTGTGTAGGACTGAGTTAGACAAGCCAAGGGTCAAACACACTGGATATGTGTTTCCCAGTCCCACTGGATACGTGTTTCTCTACTGCCCTGTATTTTGTAAGGTCCTATAAAACACAAAGGCAAACTCCTGCCATTTTACAGACTCTTTGCACACAGGAACATGAGAGCATGTAAGAAGAGATACCTGTAGCCTGGACTTTATCCGAGGTACGTGGTGCAGTCTGTGGAATCTCAGCAGTTCTCCCTCTGTTTCACAGACCCTTCAAGCTGAGGCTGCTTGAAACATCAAGGCTGTTGCCATTTCAGTGGTCAGGACCTCTCCAGAGCCCAGTGCTGGAGGTCACTCCCTCCACCACACCCTGCAGGACCTCCCCATGGGCTTCAGGTGATGGCACTTGGAGCCCTGACCATATGGGGTGCCAGCCAACAAGGCTGCAACTGTGAGGATATAAATTCTTCTGTCCTAAACTAGGCAACTTTGCAAGAAAACACATGAGGAATGCTCCTGAAGCTGCCTTGCCAACACACACCATGAGGCATCCTCGAGCACCAGGGGAGAGGTAACAGCTTCACCCAGCACAGCTATTTCTGCAGTGAGTAGCTGAACACAGCTGTAGTGTTTTGGCTGACTACAAGAATATTTTATTCCTTAGCCCTCTACATGCTTTGGTTTGAGTTCAACAAGAACTCCTTGCCATCCATGGGACACCACATGCATGTCTACACAAGTAGATCTGCTGCACAGCCAAGCCACACACTGAATTCTAACAGCAGTTGCCAACCCAGAGCTCAAACAGAGCCCCCATTCCCCCCAAACTTCTCATAAATTTTTACATTTAAAGTAATGGACCTTGTTCTCATTTGCACAAACCATGCCTTACAGCACTGGCTGTGAAAATTGTATTTTCACCCACTATTTCTCCCTTGAACAGCCCTTGTGGAAGGAACAGACCTTTCTTTGAATAAAACTATTTCCTTTAAAAAAACACAGTGTGCAGACACATAAATATGTTCTCAAGAACTAGGACATTCTTTATCCTAACAGCCAGAGGCCTTGCTCTTTTGATCTGTCACACTCTGGGCCTTTCCTCTAGTACTCTCAGGCTGTTTAATCTTTCCATGTGGATAACGGTCATGGTTTATGTCTCCTCTTCCTACCCTCCTGTCTCTTTTTTTATCAGAAAAACAAAAGCCAGTCCCTTGACTCCCCACCATTCTTCTTTTCTTGCTTAAGCTATTCCTACACTAGCAAGTTATTTGGCACCACAAGGAACAGATCAAGAGATGAAAGCATTTGGAGTGTACACCACATGTAGTTGGCCTGAGGGGGTATGACTTAAGGTTAGATTTTAGTCTGGTCCCCCAGACTAGGGGGTTATGGTTCAAAGCTGTGCCATCTTTGGTTTGGATCCTTGTGTTCCCATTGCAAGGGATGAAGCATCCGTGTTGCACAATGGGAGCAGAGCTTCTGGGCCACTTCTATCCAAAAGGAATCCAGTTTGCAAGAACCCAGACCACTCTGCAGCAAAACCAAGGCGCTGGGTGGGGACCGTGTGGAGATTCGCTGACTGTGAAAACCACATCACTGCTCTCCAGCAGAACACTCAGATAGGCAAAGCCAAAAATGCCCCTTTTCTAAATGCCCAAACAAGTCCACTGGAAAATTGCTAATTATGAAATGTGTTTAGCGAGCTTCTTTTTACATCATGCTTAACTTCACACGGACTCCAAGAGGTCAGGGATCCAGCAAATTTCAGTCTGAATTGGAGAGGGGAGCATATTTCCTAGAAATTATCCCCCCTGCTAAGGCACAAACACTTTGCTCTCTGTTCTGCCTACAAAGAGTATTCTTTCCAGTACTCCCACTCCAAAAACAACCTCTCAATATGGTCAACAATATCAAACAGAAGCTGTCTCTGTAAAGGGCGACAAGCAAGCCATGTGCTCGAGGGAGTCTGCACTGCAGTGCTGAGAACATAAGGGCCAGCCTCGTGTGCTGGTATCCTTTCCCAGGACTGAATGGAACTGGTCTCTCCAGCTGCCAGCTACAGCCCCAGACAGGGAAATTGTTTTCATTTCACCTCCCAGTGAGAATTTGCACAATTTGCACTTTTCACAAGAAACTTGTGGTTTGCTGTGAGGTGTGGCAGGTGCACTGAGAGCCCCTTTGGTCCTCAGCTACAGCAGCACTTGTTGTACAGGCCACCACTTGTTCATGTGGAGCCAAGACACAGCTCCTTCCCTTGTCACTGTCAGCTGGAATCGGTGTTTCCAGACACTACAGATGACAGTTTTTAAGCTTTGTTACACAAACAGGATTTTGTCTCAAAACCTGACATTTCTGCAAGAATGAGAATGAAAGTAAAGGAAAATCCCAAGCTGTTTCTGCTAGCTTCTGTATCTTGAAACACATTTTCTCTGACCTGTGCTTAGTCTAAACAAAATGGGAATGCTGGTGAATATCCACTGAGCCAGAAAACACATGGAAACATGGTGAAAAACAAACTACAGACCCATTCACAGCTGCTGTAAGTGTCTAGTTCAGCTTAAGTCAATGGAGATGCTCTACTTCACCTCAGCTCAGCAGCTGGTCCCTTACAGAGAAATAGTCAAACAATATGAAACACAAGACAGATGAGGAGGAAACAGCACTTCCCAGGAATCAGTAGGACAAGCAAGAGAAGACAAACAAATCAAAACATGGTTGTTAGAAAAGGTAACAGAGGTTCCCCTGGGACACCACAGGGTCAGGTGAGGCTGGGAAGGCAGAGCCACTGCAGTTCCCTAATAGAGCACCTTTTTACAGCCCAGGAAGAGAAGGTGCTTTGTGCAGGAGATTAAATGGGGCTCCCCAAGCACAGGCAGCTTGGAATTGAAAGCTTGGGGTACTACATGCAGGAACCCAATTCCCTGAGCACAGGCCCTCCAGGAAGGTGAATTCGGACAAAATTCGGACAAAACACTGCAAGCCTGATTGCAGCCACCCTGGGCCAAGTGTCAGCACTGACCTGGGCAATGGGGAAGAGGAACAGGCACTGAATTCTGCTGTGCCAACACATTCTCCCACCCTCAGCCTGGTGTAAGGCAGAGGAGTCAGCACCCAGATGCTTCCAGCATCCTGAGTCACTTGTGGAGCAGCTGCATTTTCCTCACCCGCAGTCATCCCCAGATCTGCCAACAACCCACGGAGGTTTCCTCCCCGTATTTCCTCCCCCACATACAGCTCCTCTCCCTCTGGACTTCAGTCCAGGGCTGGGTTCCCAAAACATGCTCCCATGCAAGAACAGAGCCCAGGCACCCACCATCCACAACTGCTTCATCTCACTGATGTGCAGTTCAAGTATAATTTTGCAGAGTGGCTACTCTCAGTCTCAACTTGAGAGGAGTTTGCTCTGCAGCAAGGACACGGCTCCAAGAGCTGAGTCGACACTGCCTTCCCAAATACTCCTGCACCAGAAGCCCTGCACTGCAGGGAAGCAGCATTACCTCCCAGAGGAAAATCCCTGTGAGATCCACAGCTGCCCAGAGCCCTCCGTCGGCCGAGACCAAAATATTCAGCATTCATACAGAGAGGCTTCTGCAGGGCTGATTTCAGGCCAAAAGGGACAGATTTCCTGTTTTCCTCTCCTCTGCAGGACGGTGGGGGGGAGGTGGGGGGGTCCTTCACCCCAGGTTTGGAAGCAAACCTCAGATTTATCCTCCTGGCTGGGGGGCATTTAATTTAGGCACAATAGAGAAGCAATCTCCTCCAAATCAGAATTAAGCTCCAGAAAGGAGGGGGCCATTTGCAGTCATATCACTCTGAATGCGATATGTGCAACTGCAAGGACTGCTTTGTCTAAGTCCCTTGGCCTTAGGCCACGGTGCTGGCAATACCACTAGCTAGAGGAAGAGCTGGTGCGTGAGGATAATGGCAGAAGACAGGGAGGGAAGAGAGAGCCCATTTTGGATTCAGAGGAGGACGTTCTTTCATTGAAAAGATTCTGGGGGTGTTGAGGATGATCCGAACTCAGAAGAGAGGACAACTTAGACGAGAATAGTTCCAGCATGACAGCAAACTGCTGCTAACTTGCCGATACAAGGGGGAAAGGAGGGTGGGAGAGAAGGGGAAGATAAAACTGCATGAAAGAATCCAAAGCCCTGATCGCAGCCGGAGCGTTGGAAAGCACAGACACGGCAGCGAGAGGGCTGGAGACAGAAACTTCACCGCTCGGCTCGCATTGTGCGCGGCATGTCTGAGCCGGGATTTTGCAGTCCCTGCTCGCAGAGCAGCCAGACTCGGATCCCCTCCACTGCATGACCTAATCCCCACCCCTCACCCACCATCGCAAAATACCACCTTTGTTTTCCCTGTAATTTTACGGCTGTTCCGGAGAGCAAGGCACAGGTTCTCGTGGGAGCCGACAGGAGAACGGTTTCCCTTGCTGGGCTTTGTTTTGTTTCTTCTCTCTTTTTTTTTTTTTTTTTTTTTCCTCCGGTGACACTTCTGCTTTTTGTCAGAAATCCTCGGCACATCCCCTGCTCCCTGACCCCTCCGCAGAGCAGCACTCGAGCCCACGGTGCTCCCCACACACGACCCCGGCTCCCCGAGCCTTTGCACCCTCGCAGCCCCACCGAGCTCAGCTCCACGCAGGATCGAGGTGGCACAGCCACCTCGGCTCATCCACCAGCTGGTGACGAGTCCTTGCAGTAAAATATGATTGTTGCTCTCCTGGTAGCTAGAATAGAGATGCATCCCGGAGATCCCTTTCGCTCCTCAGCCTCTCAGGATTACAACCACTAACGGTGCTGTAAAAATCACCCAGGCACATTTCCCTCCCTCCTAAACCCAACTCCAAAACTTTTTCTCAGGGGAAGAAAAAAAAAAAAAAATCAGCCTGATTTGTGGCTGTGTGATGCCAGTCCTGCAGGCTGGACTGCGGGGATGGGAGACGGGAATGCGATTTTTTTAAAGTCAGAACCAACTTCTCCATTTTGGTGCTGTTTAATCGTGAGCCGACGAGCACAGATTAGCGAGATCCTCTCCAAATATCCCACAGCGAAGCAATTGCTGCTGCGGCTTTGTTCAGGCTGCACCGATTCACACACGGAGACCCGATGTGCAGCAGCACCGCAGCAGCGGCAAAAACCCGCTGGCTGATGACTTCGGAAATGGGGAAGAGAAAAACGGGGGAACGTATTTAAAAAAAAAAAAAAAAATAAGAAGTCGGAAAAAAAAAGGCAAAAAGTTAACGCCGTCAAGGAAACTTTTTAAAGAGGAA
>JANPWX010000137.1:3320213-3356581 GCA_024734555.1 Trochalopteron elliotii
TCAGTCAGAGCTCTGGCTAAGCAGGGGCTGGAGGCAAACTCTGTGGAAACACTGGCTGCTCAGTATTCCCAGTGGTTTGGGAGGAGCAGAGGTGAGGAAGTCAAGCCAGGAGAGGGAACAGAGAAAATAGCAAGAGAAGAAAGGAGAGGAGAGGAGAGGAGAGGAGAGCCCTCCCTGCCCTGCTGGGCACAGGGCACAGGCAGCTGAGCTGACAGTGGGGTTTGGGCCAAGGGGCTCCTCCTTCCTTGCTGTTGCTCGCAGGGATGGAATATCACTTTATCCCCACATTACAGGGTTTCTCTGCATCATCTTTCCAGACAAACGAGTGCTCCACCCTGCCCGATTCCTTCAGTTTGCCTGGGAGGACTCTCCCTTCTTGCCCTGTGGGCTGGACTCCTGCTTTCCTCCCACTCCTGAGCCCTTGAAGGCTGTGCCAAGGAGTGAGCTGGCACTGCCGGGCTGCGGCACGGCCCTGCCTCTGCCTCCCTCCCCGCGCTGCCGTGGGCCCGGGGCAGGGAATACCCCACCCTTGGCTGTGGCAGGGGAGGCTCCGAGACTTGCTTTCATCCCAGCCCTGTCTGGGAAAGCTCCTGAACCTGCTCTGCGTCTGGCAGCACAGCAATCCACGGCAGCAAAAAACTGTGTTGGCTCGCCTGCAGTGATTCCTGGAGGCAGGCTGGTGTCAAACACCCCTCCCTGTCCCTGTGAAATAATCATCCACGTGGCACCTGTGGGAGCTGCAGATTCAAACCACAGTTTGAAGGGACACATTGGGGTTAAGCCCCGCAGGAAACCTGAGTGCAAGGCAAGTGTCGCCTGACCAGTGTCATATGCCCGAAACAAATAACCAGAAGCACAAACACCTCTGTCCCTCAGAGCCTCCTTGTAACGCCAACCTGATGGCAGCATCCCTAATTGTTTTGTTACTGGTCATTTGAGCAAAGGAAGCGGAGGAGAGAGTGGAGGCAAAGCCCAGGGCTGGAAAATGGAAATGACTGTGAGGAAAGGAATGTGGAGCTTCACAACAACTGCGAGCTGGCAGGGGAGAGAAGAGCAGGGTGAAGGGGGAAGGAGGAACAGCAGGAGGTAAATCACGGTGACAGGACAGCTCAGTCTCTGGAGTGCCGCGTGTGGCACGGGCGGCCCCTCGGTGTCTCTGCCGGGGAGATACAGCCCTCGGCTGGCACGGCCGGGCACGGCACCTCCTTCCCTCACCAGCCAGAGCCCAGACACGGCTTTTGCCGGGATGACTCTACACGTCTGCTGAATTCCTGCCCCAGGACACTGCTCAGAGCAGGAGGGAGAGCCCTGAAATCTCTTGCCAAGCTGGTGTCTGTGTATGAGGACCATTGATGTGAATCTTCTGTGCCCAGCCCTGTGAGAATGTGGGTGCAGAGTCTTTCCGTGCCATTTCCCTCTCTTCCAGTGCCATTTTTCTCTCTTCCAGTGCCAATTCCCTCTCCCAGTGGAGGCAGTGGGACAGGGTGATGCTAAACACGAAATATTTTTAGCGAGCCAAACGATCAAACTCTGCCTAAACATCTACCTGAAGGCGACAGCAGCCTCCTGCCCTGGCACACTGCCTGAACCCCCTTCTTCCCTCCACAAAAGCAAAAAGGGGAGGCCATGGGATCCCCCCAGATCTCTTGGAGGGGACACACCGTGGGTCCTCCCCACGGAGGTGGCAGATGCTGCAGCCTGGCAGCCACCTCGCTGTCCCCCCGCGCTCTGTGTGTACAGAAAGGGAGGGACAATCCCGGATGTGAAGGATTTACAGCCCTGGCAGACGCTGGTGACAGGCGATGGCTCGGTCGGGAATTTAAACAGTGCAGTGAGAGGCCGAGCCTTGCCAGCGATCAAACACCGCGGCGGAGCCACGAGCCCGAGGCAGAGCCCGAGGCCCCAGAGGGGCTGCAGGAGGCCAGGCCGGGCCGTGGCATCCTCTCCCCTCCCCAGGAGCCCGAGGGCCTGGGATGGGCTTTTCTCTTGCCACAGGGAAGGGAGGAAAGCAGCGCTGTGCTCAAGGCCACCCTGGGGAGCAGCCAAGGGCCAGGGGGGATGCGTGTGGCTCAGCAGCCTGAGCTGGGGGCAGCAGAAACAGAGGGGACCCTCACTAAAGGAGGCAGGAGGTGTCCCAGCAATGTCCCGATCCCAAACGCTGCCTGCACAAGCAGCTCTGCCCTGTCCCAAAGCCCAGGTTTCCCACACGGAGAGGTAACGCTGGGAATTGTGCAGACCAGCTGCAGGCTCAGATTGCCCCCGTTCACGTTTGTATTCCCTCCCAGTGACTTCAGGGGAGACCTTATCCAGCAGGGATTCAATCACTTACACCCTGGTTTAGGATTTAACTCACTCTGCCTAAGCTGATACAGAGCTCTGCTTCATGCCCTGCAATTCTTTGTGCATTTAGCAGGCAAAGTCAGTTCTTCCACTTTTTAAACGTGGAAGGAACATATAAACCAGACCTGGACTTCCAAAGGAAGAAGCTGTCAGCTCCTGAGCTGCCTCACTGGCATTTTTAAGGTGTATTATTTACATGCTGGAAAGGAGCCAACCAAAACCTCTCTTAAGAAATTTTTTCCCTTACTTACAGAACAAAGTCTACTGCTTTGTGAAAATGAATAATTAAATTCTGAGGTTTGGGCATCTTCATTTATTGCTGAGATCTTGGCATCATCACTTACCCATATTTGGGAAAAATGAGAATAAAAGTCAATGTTAGATGATGTACTAAACTAAGATTAGTCTGTTTACCCCAGACTAACTCTTTGGATAAAGGAACACTATTTTCATATTTTGCATAAAATATGCATAAAATATGAAGTTGATACTTTCCAATCTTGATACAGTTTTTATAAACCCTCCTCTCTTTTTTAAGCCCAACACAATTAGCACTTTGAGAATGTTGTGAGTCTGCTCTTTACTAATAAAAAGTTTAACCAGTGACATTAACCAGGTTAAGTGCCAGGATTCGAGTGGATTGAAAGAAAAGCTGTTTGGATCACTAGAACATGATTCCTGCTAGTCTGAGGGATCCTAAAATGGCATGAAAATGAGTGTGCTTAATGGCTGTAGATGTGTTGCTGAAAGGCATTCCAGCATCTCCGTGGGCAAGTTCCAGAACAGAAAATTAAAAGAGGAAAGAAAAAAAAAATCCCTAAGTAGCAATCAGTTTATTGAACAATTTTTTACCAAAAAAAACCCCAAAAAAACCAAAAAAAAACCACCCCAAAAAACAAGAGCTGAGTACAGAGTCCATCATGTTTCAGTTTGTCATTTTTGGGGGTATAAATCTTTCCAAGCACTGCTGGTGTTTTACTGCCAGGCACTCCAAGCCCTGCTGCTCTGGGGACATTTGGTGCAGACAGGACACAGCACAACCCCAGGCTGCAGGATGGAGACTTTCAGCTTGCCAAAGGATCCCATTAGGGCAGGCAATAAAAACACCTCACACAACTCAGCTGAAATCCTTCGTGGCTTTGGGATCCTGTCACCTGAATCCAAAGGTGGAGACTGAACAAGTACTAACAGCAAAGCCCTACTCAAAAAAAAAATCAGTGTATCCTTTGTGCAGAGGCAGATTCCCAGTGAGTTATTGCAGGGCTGGGGTACAGGGAAGGTGCCGAGGCAGCAAACACCCACCTCCAATAAAACCCAATATGTCAATGACTGAAAAATAAATCAAATTACTTGGCAAATAAAAATGTGATTCTGTGACTGCAAGGAAGCTGGCATTTTCCTGGTTATCTTCTCCAAGCCAGGAAGAAGAGACATAAATATGTATGGCATCAGAAATGGCAGCAGAAATGTCTCTTTATCCTTCCCAATACAAATTAAGTGTAGGAAAACTACTCCTCCACACAGGCCCCTCACTGAAGTGATGCCCTAAGCACAGCTAAGTTCAGAGACACCAACCAAAGTCAGCTTTTACAAAATAAAGTGTAACACAACGTCGGTTCAGGTATTGACACTGCAGGACATTGCTTAAATCTGAATATACTTCTGTAGTTTGGTTTAGCTGCCTGTTTTAAGTGCACCAAATGCCTGACTTTGAGCTTCCACACAGACATCTCAGCATCCTTCACACACAGACTGTTCACAAAATCCTGGATATTGGTTCAGGACACAGCAGGCAAAAAATTTCTTCCACGAGATTTGGCCTCAGCTCAACCCTGTCCAGTTCCTATTCTTGAATCTTAGTGGTGCCTCAAACCTCTTTCATTCAAAAATTATTTTTGGCCAATAAAGAGTGAGCGAAGCACATCAGATCCATGAAGTTCTTTCCAGGTTTTTAACTCTCTTCAGCACAAGCTTTTAGGAACAACCTGCCTGCAGCTGTTGGAAGTGGGGCTGAGAAGCAGCACCTTACAGCCTTTTCTTCACTGTTTTTGTCTTTAAGAAGAGAATTGCTGCTTTACAAACTCACCCTGCCACCGAAGCAGCTCCGGGGGCCGACGCTGCTCCCAGGGAAGTGCGAGCCCCGAGGTTCCCGGGGTGGTTTTGCTACTTTGTTCCTCCTGCTGGCCCACCAAGGAACCAAAGGCTGCAGCTGCCAGCGCTGACACCACCACCCCCCTCAGCCCTCACCATTCCCCGTTTAAAGCTCACAGTGACCACAGAAAGTAGCAGAATATTTTGTTGCTATTTGCAGCTGCACGCTTCTCACCCCGGCTCCCGTCAGCAGCGTCGGCAAATCGCTGAATCCAGGGAACCACTGCACGGCCACAGTCCCTCCCTGCAGCTGGGGAAGGGCCAAAGCCACAGGACAGCTGCTGGAGGCTCCAGGGCTAAGTAAGAGACAAGCAATTAATGGGATTTCTTATTCATCTCCAACTTGGATAGAAATATATTATTTTTACCTGGCAATTAAAAAATCTGCACTTTTTTTTTTTTTTTCCCAAGGTAAGAAAGTTTTGTTATGTTCATTTGGCACATTTAGATGTGAAAGGAAGCTCAACATTTTCCCAGGAAAATGTTACAACAAACATCTTTCCTACTCTCAATCACTGCCATTCTAGAGCCCTTTTAAGACAGTTCATATTTAATATAAAAGCAGTAATAGACTTTGATATGTTAGAACTTAATTGCAGAACTCTGATTTTTGGAGCTCACTGAATGCACAGTTGGAGATACCAATAACTGGAAGAAAATAGAAATGTTTCTAGGATTAAAGCTCAAGTTTTGAAATACTGAAAAGACTGAAGGATCTGCATGAAAACTCAAATATTTGTTTCTGTGCTGCAGGCACTAAGAAGTGAACATGCATCACTAAAAGATATTGGGTCCGTTTTTCTCAGGGGAATGCATTTCACACTAAAAATATAGAATAAACCCACAGAGCATCAAAAGGATCATGGGAGACGACAACAGAGTTTTGGAAAAAAAAATGATGACAACACATAACATCTACAATGTACACACACACCCTGGAAGGTTTATATATGCTCTATATATATTTCAAAGTACACACAAGCTGCCCATGTGGCAGGTTGAGAAAATAGGAATACATCTTGGGAAGGTCATGAAGGAAAAAAAACCACAGAGGAAAACAAGAGTTATTTACATTCAATAATTCAGTAGCCTTTAACACCTCTATATACAAACAGGCTCTATTTATGTACAGACTGCGCTGGGAGCCCAGTGAAGTTATTCCAAACACAAAAGAAAAATACAAAACCCCTTGATAATTCACTTGAACAAGCGTTTACAGGTTGCAGAGATTTCTCCATTTACAAAGAAAATACTACACGTGGAACAGAGAACTCACAGCTTTGGGGAACTTGAAGTCCTCACAAGAGGTGTGTGCTCCCACTGAACCACACGGCCACTGGAAAAACTGGAATACTTGCAGTGCAAGGAGGTTTTGAGGGGGTTATAATTGCATTTATCATGCCAGACATATCTTAATTATGAAACTAGTTAACAAGTCACAATTTAGTGGCTGTCAAGGGACAGTTAGAAAAGAAAAGCCAAAATGTGGGTTTTCAGTTCCCAAATCAACTCAAATATGTACCTTCCTCTTCTGCTGCACAATTCCAAAATCCACAGAGTACAGAAGTTGCTGCCATTTTACAGATGTCATTGCCCCTGTTACCAGAGCCTCCTGTCCTTTCTAGGTTTTATACCCATTTCAGATGTACAAAGCATTTTATATTTCATTTGGTACAGAGCAGATCAATACCCCACAAGCAGGAAAACACAGAGACCACTCTTGCCTGGCCTGGTAATTTATGATGCAATAATTGGAGTTTTTTTCCTCCCCAGGAGGATGTTTGTCTCACAGGCAGTGCTGCAAAGGGACACCACTCACTGTTCTTACCCTATCCAGGGCAATTTATATTCCCTTTCTCCCTAAGCTTTAGCAGCACCTCGTGCAGGGAACAAATACCAAAATCCACACCCCAAGCACCGAGTAGGAATTTTCAAGAGAGAAAACACTGCTGTGGCTTGAAGGCTGTTTTCTTTGTTTTGATGTTAACTTTCAGGATGTCACAACAGTCCAGAGCCGTGGCTGCAGCTGTGTTAATAAGTGGATGGCAAAGCCAAGGCAGGGATGGAGCAAGGAGCAGGCAAAGAAGAGCAAGTAGAGGAACAGATTCCTGGAACAGGAACCGTTTTTATGGATCTTGGAAGTACTGTCAGCCTTCTTCCCCTCCAGGAGACACAAGTCCAGTTAAAGGAAGTTTAAAAGGTTGAAGCAAAACAGTGTGGTTTTGCTCATCAATACAGGGACTATCAGATTTACTCATCCCAACAATCAAAGTGAGGACACCAGGCTGACAAGAGCACTTAGGAACTGAGTGTATTTAAATCATTATTTAAAAAAAAAAGAATTAAAAATCACTAATTGTGAATCTACCATTTCCAGAACTATTTTACTGAGGATCAAGACCTAAAATGTTAGGTCACCATCTCAGATGGCAGAAGTTTCTCCAGCAAACAAGAATTAAGCAGCAGGGACAGGGCAGTGCACACACAGCCTGCCATTACTGGCAGTTTGGTTCTCTGTCTGCTGCAGTAGTAATCTGTCAACACACTCCTCAAAATCCCAGCCCTGCTCCTGGAATGGGTGCCAAACACATCCCCTGGTGGGTAGAGAACACAGGAACAGCCTCCCCCACACTCTGTGCTCTAGAGTTTGCCAGGCCATCATCAGCTCCCAGTGCTGACAGTGCTCAGGCTCCCTTCCCTTGCTCCCAGCAGACTGAAGATGCCCCAACACTGAGCAGCTGCATTCCAGCTATTTACAGAGGTGCAGCAGAGGATTTACTCCAGATCTGCATTTCCAGTTATCCCAAGCATGAGCAGGGGATTCATCCCTCCTGACCAGTTTAGGCTGGGGCTGAGAGAAGTGGGCAAACTTCCTTCCCTGCCAAGCAGGGGCTCAGTGAGCACAGAGAGCCTTAACAGAGCCTCAGGAGCAGTAATTCCATAAGGGAACCCCCCTCAGCCTCATCTGTGGGCTTTCAGCCCTGCTCTTCCTGACCCTTGAGTGGCTCACCTGCAGCCATCCTGCTCTGGAACTGAGCCTTCCTTAAAGCACACAGGGAGGTTTAGACAGAGTTTAGTTCCTGCCTCAGCAGCCAGTTCAGCCAAGAGATTTGGGCTGCAAGACAGAAGCCTGGTTAGAGCAGCCTGGAACATGCCAAGTCCTGTCCAATTCCAATTGTACAGACTTGTTAGTTTTTTTGGAATATGGTGATTGCCTAAACAAGACTCCACTTCTTGTTAGTACAATAACTTTTATTTGACATCTACAAGATCATTATCTTGTAGTTTTTTGGACAGGTTTATACAATCTCAATTTTTCAATAGTGCAACCTGTGCAAGCAAGAAATGACAAACATTGTCCTTCACTTTCTTATAAACATCTACTATTATAGGCAAAACAAAACTTACCCATATTATAGATAAGTGACTATTCACATTTGTACATTACAATTTCTTTTAAACAGCTCCAGATAAACTCTACAATGTCTTACAACATATTAAACATAACAGAAACAGCACATACAGCGGAACCCTCAAGTGTTTCCCATTCTCTAATTTACAGCTCAAGTAAAGTTTCATCTTACAAGTGACAAATTAAATTACGTTAATGAAGTAAAAAATATAAGATTGTATGCGAGATGGAAGTGAATTTGCACTTAAGTTTCCATAACCACCTCAGATTAAGGAAATGCTTCAATTTAAGGAAAACAGGCATCCAGCCATCTTTGCAGTACACATTAGGAATACCATTAATACATTAAAAATGAACTAATTTTAATTTAAGATGTTTATCACAAAAAGAACATGTCGTAGACTCAAATATATAACTCCCAGGAGAGAACCAGAAAAAATGCAACACCTGGGTATAAACACTATAAAAATGCAATAACCAATGCTGTACAACTAAGATTGTGTTTCTCTCTGAATTCCTGTCTCGTGTGTTTATGCTGTCCATGCCCGTTTCCAAAGACATGCACTGTCAAACAGAAACTGGGAAGGAACCTGAATGCATGATGTGCAACCTCTAGGTTTCATGCTTTTATAAACTCAAATTGAAGAGAAAAACCCAATATATATTTTCTATATATATACTCAATACATGCATTCGAGATCTCCCACAGCAATGGCATCGATGCACTGCGTTAAACCCTGAGCACTGTATGACAAGATAAAAATAAAGCCTGCCTGGGGATTTTCAAGCATTTTCAAACAAATTGTGGTTTGTAGCTTAAAAGGCCAAAAGTAAAAGCAAACAGGAAGCACTACAGAGAGCATAAGGAAAGACAGATGCACCACCATAAACAGCTGCTGGCTTTCAGTTCTACCAACCTTTTTAGATCTCTTTATTCCCAAAGTATTTGAGACACAACTGAACTGAAAAAGTTATATTTCTTTGGAATCTGTCCCTGATTTTTATGCAAGTGATATGCTTTTACAGCCTTTTCCTCAAACACCCAAGTCAACACCTGTAGCTTGTCCTCTTTATGCGTTGTTGAGGTTGGTGATGCTCTGGGGGTGGTGCTGCTGCCAGATCTGCTGCTGCTGCACTGCCAGCTGCTGCGACTGGTCGGACGTCGACAGGAGGTTCACGAGGGGCGACACACAGTTTGCAGGAATGATCAAACCTGGGAACAGCAACACATCAATGCTTTCATAAAAACGCCATCAGTAGTGTTCATTAAGAGCTCAGGGTGATGATTCCACCCTTTAATTTATGCAGTATTCAATAATGACTGTTCTGATGTCAGGTCTAATCAGCACAGCCATGAGTCCTGCTCCTCAGTCCTTCACATCCTTTAGGTTGAGAAGCACGAGAAAGAAGTTCCCATTTTGCCTGACAACAAAATTTATTCTCATGTTACCTGCTGTCATGAGAAGTCAGCTATTTTTGCTTTTCTAGTCTCACAGAAGCTACATCACCATGCAAGTTTAAACACAGAAAAACCTAACTTCCAACATCCTAGAACATTGGTACTAGAGGAGGAGCTGCCATGATATTGGTATATCCACAGGAAATCAACATTTAACAAAACATTTGGAGAGTTTGCTTTCTGAGGCCCCTGTTTTGAGGGCTTCACTGTGAGGTTTAGTGAAGAGAATCATCTTGGAGTCATTCTACACACTTTCAGTAGCTCAAAACCCACAAAAACGATTATTTCAAACTATTATTCATTGCCAAAAGTGGGGGAAAAAGTGGAGCCATTACGATGTCCAAAGAACCTTGGCTGAAGCAGGCTGTGCACGACATTTTTGCTGCAGTAAATCCAAAGAACTGAGATTAAGTGTTTCAAAGCTTGGCTGAAAAAGAAATCTGCCTTCATTAACCTCAATATATTATATTGTAGATTTCTACAGCTGCATTTCTGCCCCTCCACAGCAGACAAGCCTGTCTGCTTTAAACATCTTTACCCCAACTGAGCCTGTCAGCAGCTGCAGGCAGCCCCTGCTGCCAGGTGAGCAGAGGAGCAGCCCAGGCACCCACCTACGATCCTCTGGCCATCCTCTGTCCTCAGGCGAACGATCTGCATTTTGACGTTGGTGCCGCTGACGGAGGCCAGGACTCCTTCCACCTTTGTCCACACGCTCAGCACGGAGCCACACAGCACGTAGTAGGTCCTGCAGCGCAGCCCCACCTCACACACCAGCCCCAGGCCTGCCTTCTTGCAGTTGCCTCTCCTGCAGGCACAGAGAAAAAGCTTTCAAAAAAATCATTCTGTGAATAAAAGTATCTAATTTAATTAAAAATTAGACTACTTGTGGTTGTTTAAGGTGCATTTGGAGATGAGCAAGGGCTGCACACACACTAAGGGAAGGATACTTTGAGCACAGGTAATGGTAGAGCTTTGGGAAGGGTTGGCCTAGTTAAGCCCCCACCTACAAAATGCACAGAGCTTTGAGTCAAAGATACCATCATTGAGGTCATCTGAGAGCTGGAGTATATTACAGGACACTGATCAGGGTATTTCAGAAGCTCCAATACTAATCTGAAACTTCTACGAGTTCTGCAGTTCCTCAGGACCTCCAGCCATCAGCTGAGTTCAGAAACACAGGAGGCAGCAGAGGAACAACTGTTTCTGACATCTCATCTCTAAACATTTCCCCCCAATAACACCTGAACTATCAGACTACAAACACAGGACAGATTAAGACACTTCAAGCACAAGCTACTCCTGAGTCACTGTGAGTGTAATTTATACAATAACATTCATCTCATGTATTAGGACTTTAGGGCAAGTGCAAGCTCCATGTTTTCACTCGGAAGTTGGGTCATTTCACTGGTCATGGGGCAATTTCCCTTACACAAGGAACACAAGACTTTACAGGGGGGACAGAAGAACAGAAGCAGTGATAAACCAGCCCAAAGTGACCAGCAGAAGCTAAAGCACAAACACTGACCAGTAGGCATGGGTGCAGGTGTCTGCAGAGGAGTTGTACTGCTCCAGCCAGTGTGGCAGAGCATCCTCAGAAGGTACCTGGAAGAGTCATCCAGAGTGGGAATGAAGTAAAACACATCAAAACTTACATAGAATAAAAACAATTTGGTCATTATCACGAGAAAAGAGGGAGCACCAACATCAGGATGGTGTAGAGGTACAGCATCCTACATTACAATAATTCCAAACCCCACAGCAGAACCTCAGAGCTTTTTCAATAATCCAGCTGATCTGAGCTCCCTTAAGTTCTTGCAAATTCAACACTTGCTAGACCCTAAGGAACCTCATTTTTTATTACCACACCATAGATAATTTATATTCAGAAAGAAGTTCAGAAATGGATATAGGAATGCCAAAGTCATGTATCCCTGCTTAAAAAGACCCAAATAAAAGCTCTGCTCTGGAGAAAGAAGCTTACTTTTTGACTTGTCAAAATTATACATAAATACAAAAAAATAAAGCCCTTATAATTATTTTCAAACTTTTCAAAGTTAAAAACAAGCAAAACTAATGGTTACCTTCTTGTATTTCTTTTTCAGGTCTGCACATGTTTCTAGTTTGAGTTGTTTCCCAGTATTTGGTCTGTATATCAAAAAAAGCCTCTTTTTAGGATTCACTTCTTTTACTAGAATTGCTGTTTTCTTGTTATTTCTTATCTGCAAAAAAACCAAAAAGAAGTGATAAACCAAAAACTTCCTAAATTAAAAGAGGATGAAACTATCTCCTTAAGTGATCCCATATTGTGTTCTTTACAGAGTAAAAGAGTGTAATAGTACAACCAAGGACAGTAATACACCTCTAGAACACAGTAATCCACATCAACCTCACAGTGAAACCATAAAGTTTCCTGGTGTAGGTTTAAATAAAAGCTATTAATTTGGGCTCATATTCCTATCAGAAAATATCCTGAGAAGGTAAAAGGAAGAATTTCATACTCAGTGTTACAAAGCATTAAAATTAATTTTAATGTAAGACTCAGTGTATTTTGCAAAACTGAACAATAAGTTCAAAACCTCTGAACATATTCAAAACCCAAAACCTCTGAACATATTCCAAGAGACAGAAGAATCTTACCTGTAGTGATAAATAAAATCCATCATCTGGACCTGTCTGCTCTGCCCAGATCTTTGTTGCTTCATCCCAAGACATTCCTCTCTCCACACTGATCTGCAAGAGAGCAGTGCAGGGGTATTTGAGTGGGACTTTAAAATACTTTCAACAGGAACTGAGCACATTGTAAAAACTTACTGGCAGATGTTTTTAGTTCCTACAGAGATGATACAGGATTAACTTACTGTGTACAGCTCTACATGTCCAGAGGTAGAATATCCAGGAGTTAAAAACTTCTTAACATCTGCCTTCCTCACTTTCTCATCCCCAGAGCCCAAATCTGAAAAGGCAACCAGAGTTTCATTCTGTTGCTCTGTTCTCACTGAAGTTCAGGAGCACTGTGAAATCATTTACTCACCTAAGATGCCCATGTCATATCTTCCATTCTTTTTAGCATTTTGAATAACTGCATTTAACGTGTCAGAGAAGTACTGGAACAATGCATTCTGCTGATGGACTTCCATACCAAGAATTCGATTCAGGAATTTCCCTATATTGTTGTAATCTTAAAAAAAGAGTAAGAAATACATGTATTAGGTCAAAGATTAAGTTTGATAACCACAAGCCCTCAATCAATATTCAAAGACTCTTATAAACACTATTTAAATACATTCTTCAGAAATGCAGAAAACATTAAGTTCTTCAAAAAAGATCACTTTTTACATAGCTACAAGTTCAGTTCTGCTGCTGGGAATCCACTGCCATGACAATGAGATGCTCCCAGGGACATTTTACAGACACACTGAACAGCCAGGTACCTTTATCAAGCGTCAGTATTCCAGATCTGTCTTCTACATTTATCAAACCCACGCCAATCAAGCCCTGACGAACATCTAGGAAAGAGGAAGAAGTTAAATCACAGCTGCTCTGCCATCTAAAAATAACCCAGTGAAGTAACAGCTTGTTTAGCCATAGGATCTGATGCCAAAACCTCTTGACACCCCTCACTTCCCATTACTTGCAGTTTCTACCTAACACATCAATAAACAAGACACAGCTTTGCCTTCTGTCCCTGCAGGAAGCACGGGCAGGGGAAAGCACCAATGGCACTGTGCAGGAGAGCAGTTCCAACAGGTAATAGGAAAATGTAGATAAAAATCTGTTTATAACACACTGGCCAAGCAGATACAGAACATTCCTTACACTGAGAGTTCACAGATCTGGTTTCATGTGTGAACTTCAACATTCAAGCAATGTGCACAGACTCTCACTGGGCGTTTACTCCCATCTGTCTCAGCTGATCATTTTAAATTCTAACAATGTTTTACAGCTCTAACAGCATTTCCATTTTCTGCATACTGGAGAAGGATCAAAAGGTAGCTATCACAGCCAGTGCATTATCTTACCTTTGAAGAAGTCTCCAGGAAAATCAGGAGGAGGTGAGACCATTGGGGAGTCCAAGTTCACAATGGATTTCATAACAATCTCCAGAGCATTTCTACCATACTGTGCAAGAAAACAAAGTTGCTCTATCAGTGTCATCCAGTGTTTGTGCCTCAGCCCCAGGCACACATGGTTTAACAGGTATTTATAATTCTCAATGAAAAGTTTTTTTCTGCAACAGTGAAGGGAATTGTTTATCACTTTTATGTACTGTAGTTTATAACTGAAAACAGCCCGGTCTTCATTTTTAATTAGATCTGCCAAATTAATCTTTCATTGTGGCTTAAAGGACACACACCATTTACTTAAGACTTTGTTTGCAAGAGCAGAAAAGTGATTTACACACGTGTGTTCCACATGGCTTCACAAACAGAATTATGGGGTACAGAAAGAGACCTTCCATCAGAAAGGGATACAGTTGAAGGTGAGGGATGGACAGGAACCTTCCTCAACAGGTCATTTGTGGAGCAAGCACCACAGCATGAGTTCTCCAACAGAAACAGAATTATTACCTTGTTGTCAAAGTTGAATCTGCTGAGGTCTCGAGTTTCTGTGGCCCTTCTGTCCCCGTGGGTGAGGGCTCCCTGTTAAGACACATCATTGTCATTAAATACAACTTTTAACAAGAAGAAATCTAAGTTGCATTTTCTCAAAGGAAGGATCAGACTTCTTGAGACATCTTACCAAACTCTCCAGTCTTTTTGCAACTATTGATGCAAATCTTTGCTCTCCTGCCAGTTCAGAAATGAGGAACACATACTCTGGAGCAGTCACTTGGTTGGATCTATGAGTTCGTCCTGGATAATTAAATAGAAGGATGTATATTATTAGATAAATTTTACTTCACTGAATAATTCTAATAAAATATGAACTGTGAAGAGCAAGGAAAAATGGTAGAACTTAATCCTGCTTAAAATTAGTTTCTGCTGTAATTCAGCAAACAGAAGGTAGCACAGAGATACTCTAAAAAGTTGTGGCAACTTCCATAAAGACACTTCATATGTGAATGAAACTCCAAAGCTGCAGCCTAGGCTTGTTTGTGAGGTTTCTTTCAAAGCTTTCAAGACAATTAGCTATGACCACAGATAAAGCTGATTCTGGTCATGGGTACAAGAGACTGGAGGGGTCCTTAGGAGGTTGCCTACTCAATCTATTTTCCACGTTAGCAATAAGTGCAGTTACTCTGCCTGAGCCTGCTGGGTAAGGACACACAGTGAGTGATTTACCAAACTGCTGGATTGCTCTGTCTGCACTCCAGGGCAGCTCCAGGGTCATGTGAACCCTCCTCCTCTGGTTCTTGGCCCTGCGGTCTGCTTGCAGTGAGATACCAGAGCTGGCAGCCTCGGAGATGATGGCAATGTTCTTTGATTGAGAAAAGAGATATTAAAAAAAAAAGAAAAAAAAGAAATCTGGTTTTACATCTTATTACCAAACATGGGTCTGGAATGGTGTCACTGTTACTCATGAGGCAGAGGGAGGGCAGCAAAGGTGTGGCTTTTTGTGTCAGAGTTAGAAATGCTAATGAACTTTCCTGAGTGAAAGGAGGGGTTTTTGCTTTACTTTTCAACAACAATTCCCTGTGCAAACAAAGACTTGCCATCCCAGAGGACAGGTCTCCCTTTCCTGACACCTTCCCTTCAGAAGGAAAAGGGGAGGGACACAGATTTGCTCCAATAGCAAACCACAGAAAAGACAAAATGTTGCTGCTAATGCTGTACAGGGAAGAGGATCCAGCCATTCCAGTGCCTGAATGCATCTGCCTTGAAAGAATGTAAATGTCTGGACTGTGCACAAGTCACAGGAACCAGAGCCTTTACCCTCAAGTGTCACAAGGGACCACACAAGTTCCCTGCACAGTGACATTTACTCCATTTGCCCTCTTGTGGCAGCACGGCTCAAGTGAATCACTGGGAAGGGCTTTCCCCCTTTTCCTTCTTTCATCAGATGCAATTCTACCATGATTCAGGTCAGGATTTTCATTCAGAGGGCAATATAAAGGGCAGAAGCCACCACTCCTCCCAATGTTACTTCTCAATCCTCGTTAAGGTAAACAGGCCTCACCTTCTCCCTTCACCCCTCACTTTAGGTTTTCATACAGTGGTCTTCCCCATTTCCCAATTTAATTATTTCCTCTTGGAAGGGGAGGGGCAAACTGACCCAGATCAATGAATCAAACACATGAATCAAAAATCTGCCTTTTAAACTCATATCGTTTTACAAAACCAGCTTAAAGGTGCCAGCTTTCAGTTTGGCACATGGGTGCACACCAAGCACAGGCCTCTGAGGTCACCCAAACTACAGCCTGACCTTTAAACACAGATTTAAAAAACAAAACAGCAGTGAACTCAAAGTGCTTCTTAACCAGCACTTACAGTCCTTGCAAGTCACTGGTGAATAACTTAAGAGTTACTATGGCATCTGGCACATTTGCCTACAGTCTCTCTCCTCGAGGATTACCTTATCTCCATCCATGAACCTCTGCTTTTCTGTGATGTTCAGGATTTCAACGGGCACGTCGAGCTCAGACCGTGACTCGTAGGAGATGCTGCCATCGTCATTGCTCACCACTCTCCCTTTGCGGCCGGTCATCTTCGGGAGGGATCACAGCCTCAGTGTGGCAACACCAGAACCTCCCCAGCACCAAAAGCTCCAAGCAGTGTTATTTATCCCACATTACAATACTCAGTAATTTACTCCAAGTGCAAAACTACATTAGAGAACCTGGGTTATTTTTTGGCTGATGCCATTATCTGCTATGTGGAGCATGACAGAGCAAATCTATGTAGAAATGATGTTGTATTATGCTGCTGCTCATAAGGGATTTACCAGCAGCACTAAGAAAATAAACTAAACAGACAGCTTAGGCTGCCACTGATTTTAACAGGGTCTTTTAAATCACACTGATGCTGCTACTTGATAGAGACAAGTAGCTTAAAGACATGTTTCTGAAGTTATTGAGGGATTAATTAATGAGGCTTTTCATTAACACATAAAGGTTCTTTATCTCCGCTGCCTTGGAGGATGAACTAAAGCTCCTATTTGTTTAATACACACCAACAGCAAACTGACTACAGCCAGGCACAGAAACAAAGTAAAGCAAAAGAGAAACTGGTGTGATTTACCCAATTAGAAACTATCAAATGTCAAACAATGTGTCCACCCACTCAGAGCTCCCCCTGTATTCTACCACAATCTTCAAGTTTCTCTTTCACTCAGAGGCATCAGCAGAGTAACCTCTGCTCTCATTCCTGAGATCACTGTCTAAAACTGATAAGCAATCTCTCTAAAAACATACTTTTTTTTTTCCTATATGTGAACACCAGCCTACCTCTGCAACATTTTCAGGACCACCCAGCTCATCTATAAGCTCATCCAGTGTGTTAGGTGGAAGATCTTCAGCCAGCTTTTCCAGTTTATCCAGCAGTTCTTTTTTCATTTGTTGGGCCCTTTCAACAGCATCCTGACTCGTTACAAAGCTGCTGTTTGTGTTACTGTTTGCTGAAAGTTAAGAAAGACTCTTTGAGATTTAGAATTTTATTGCCTAACTGCTAGGAAATGAATCAACATCAAAGAGAGTTGTTCTTACCAGACGTGTTGGTACTAGAAGTGGTGGTTCCAACAGTGGAAGTGAAACAGCTGGGTCGTTTGGATCCCAGACCAGAGGCTAGTAAGGCACTTTGAATAGAATCTGGGTCTATGCTTTTCTTCTTTTTCTTTTCTTTATTTTTTTTATGCTCTTTTCTGATCAACCAGGGATCTGAAGTTAAATAAAAGTTTCAAACATTTATTAAGCAGCCACCCATCCCTCTGAAACAAATACATTCTCATTGCAAAAAGTGACTTACAGAAGTCTGAATTTCAGTGTACAGAAATCTAATTGAAGTTTCACAATCTACTAATTGCACTCTCACTGGAACTAAACTACATGCTTATTAAACACTTATCTGTGGCTCACTGAAATGTTTGGGAAGACTTTCTGCTTACTCTCTGCAAATGCATCTACTTGCTTAATCAAACACTGTCTTACCATCTTCATCATCTTCACTGGATTCATCTCTGAACGGGTTGAAGTCATCATCGTCTCCAGAACTCAAAAATTTGGAGCTCTCATTGTCACTTTCTTCATTGTCTGAAGCATCAGACTCACTTTCACTCTCATCAGAGCTGCTACCAGCAAGGCCACCTGTTTTGCGGGCTTTTTTGGCTTCTCTGCTTATTTCTTCACCTAATTCCATCACCCCAGAAGAAAAAGAAGTTAGTTTCAACCTTGTAATCCACACACTTTGAGGTCTGTTTTACCATACAAACTAGAAAAATATTCAACTTTTGAAAACAGAGCTATTGAAAAGAATCTAAGTTTTAAGCAAGATCTCTCTCCCAAGTTTTATGATCACCTATTTTAAGATAATCAGTTTGGGAAGGAACTGGAATTAGGCTTCTCTTCATTGAGCCTCAAGATAAAGTAAGTTACTTGAATGACTACATCAGGAAGGGGTCTGGCACAGGCAAGGCATTTTGGGATATGGCTCCATAGCAGATCAACTCAATTCTGAGCAAAATTAACTAAAATTTACAGGTTATATTGCTTCAGCAGCAATGTAACATCTATTAATGGTAATCTCTAACAATAGCCTTAACAGACCTGCAACACATTCTCTTTCGTGAATGACTGTACAGATATTCCCTTTCTCCCCCCACAAAGTTCCCTCTCAGGCAGCTCTGAAGTTGCCATTTTTGTAGGAATTTAAGCATTACCTTTTCGTTTCTTTACTTTGTTCTCCTTGCAAGGGCTGTCTCGGGGTGAATTGTTGTTACTTTGAGCAGTCAGGTCAATTCCCAACAAGCTAAACAGCTTCTTCCTGTCGGGAGCTGGAAAGTGCTTTTCAATAAGAGACTGGAATACTCCTCTGTTTAAGAAAAAAAGGTTGCTCAGTGGAATTTGCATTTATTTAAAGTACAAACCTGTAACATTTAACAGCTTGCTTGACTTCTCTGAAGAATGACTCCTTGTGAGTGCAGTTGGGCACTTTCTGTATTATTACCCACATTACTGTACCTGTCACCTTCTTAAAAGTAAGAGACTTCTTTTACAGGACTGTTATAACTTGTTAAATTTGGTTTTGGTAACAAGTGGTTTTGCTACTGCCATTTTTTTATTGCTCAATTTAAGTAAAAGATTAAGTTAATGTATTAAGATCTTCAGCAAGGCAGCCTTGGGATTGGCTCTGGTCCATCTGATCAAAGAGGGAAGTCATGGTCTGTAACTTGCTCTGGTATAAATGCAGCACACACTTGGCAGGTCTCCCCGTCCTCCCAGTTTGAGGGGAACAGTCTGAGCTGTTCACACCTGAAAACATCAGTCTGGAATGCCAGGAGAAGCAGGAGCCAACCACTGCCTCACCTGAGCAGTGCTGCCAGATTTTAGGTACAGGCAGCTTCAGTACTAAAGGATTCCCAACCTTCTGTGCACTGATGGATGTCTGACACACAAAAGGACAAATGAGTACACACACACTCTAAGATGGATAAAGGTTAGTTATTTTTCACCACTTGTGATAAACTGCATTTCTGCTAGATTTAGAAGCCAGAGTTCTCAGTGTGACAGGACATTTAAAACAACAGTTTTAAAATTCAGTCTTACTTTGCTGTAGAAACAAAGTCATTCAGCTCCCCACCGCCTTCCTCCAAAGCTTCCAACGTTCTTGCTTCTCCTGTTGACTGCAGGCCAATGACAACGCACTGAAGGACAAATGAACAGCAGACACTGTCACTAGGACTGAGCTCTAAGTTTACTTTGCCTGAATTTCTGCTCTTTAGATACCATTAAGTATACAAAAGTATGCTCTTACTATGGCTGAAAGTATTTATATTGTATATAAAAAAAAATTAATCTAATAGCTTTACACTTAAGACTAATGTTTAAAACTAAGTTTAGATCAACTTACTTTGCCATTCTTGATTTCCTCCCGAGCCAGCTGCACCACCCTCTTCACCTTTGAGGCTATGCAGAGGTACTTGAAAAACCTCTGGTGAGCTGACCAGAACTGACCCCACATGGATTTTTTCATGCGCTGCTCCGCGTCGATGAGATCGGCCGCTTGCTGAAACCTCTCTCGAGCACTCACCCACTAAACAAGAAAAGCAGCATTCAAATTTCAACCAACTGCAACCTTCCAGAACTCAACAGAGAAAGTAAATTTAAAAAGGGGTTCTTACCAGTTTCACAGATTTATTGTACATCTTAACGTACTCCTGTGAGAGCAGAACTTCGTCGATTTTGAAAGTTACACCTGAAAAACTCAACTGTCTGGCTATGTACATTCCTCTCAGCTTCATATCCATAGCAACTATTTCCATGGCACCAACACCTCTAAAATGAAGGAACAATTTAAGTCCATATTAGAATTTTGAAAAGCGAGGATTTGCTAAAAAACGCCTCAAGGCACAACCCCAAGTACTTTAGAAAGAAACAGCTTATGAATGTGAAGGAATATGTTTTCAAAATAATTTGAAATTTAGTCTTTACATAAAACTGTATCCCTGCCTTGTAAAAATTCAGTGTATTCCAAGAGGTAAAACTCAGTTACTTTTTTCCCAAATGACCTAGAATGGATTAGGAGACAGTAACTTATAAATTGTAACTGGATAATAAAGTTGGTCCAAATATTAGCAAATTCTAATTATATAAACTGCTGATGATTTAAAATAACACAAACCATTGTAAGTTATTCAGATTTATGCTGATATGAAAATTATTTTAATTAGTAAGTAACTTCAGTTCTCTTCAACAGCAACACACCTGGAGAGCACAGAAGTCACCTGCAAAACAGCTGACTGCTACTCACAGGCTTGGGGCTCTAACTTCATTACTGCTTATTTGATAAGCCCTCAGTAATGAAGTGAGGCTACACTTGCAGAGTCCAGGAAAAACACACATCATGTAGATGGTAAACAAGGTGCATCCCAAGCCCTACTGTGGCATTCTGAAGCGTTCAAAATTCTTTTTGAGTGGGCAAAGCAAGATGTTCACCCACCACAGAATGCAGCAGGTGCATTTTCTACTGACCTTCCACATTTAGTATTATTATTAGCATGCTCTGAAACACCAAGTACCTTGTAACAGCACAAAGAATTTCCCTGAACTGGGTTCTTATGCCACTAAGCACAAGATTTCCTCCTGTTAAATTGCCTAAGATGAATGCATAAACATTAGAGGCCTTCTACAAGTAGCGAGCCACTAAGCTCACTGAGCATACTCACTACAATACAGGGTGGTATCATGAGGAACAGCAACGTATTTTGCTTTCCTAACACCCACATTTTTGAGAGGCCTCTTTTCCCAGAAAGCTTTTAAAGCTCTCAAAGTTTTCTGCGAATAAAGGAAACATCATCTTTTTCACCACTTATGATAAATTACATTTCTGCTAGATTTAGAAGCCAGAGTTCTTAGTGTGACAGGACATGTTTGCAAAGGACTAGAGAGTGAGGACAAGGAACTGGGGAGCACAGCCAGCCACAACCCTGTGCATTCTTGCTGCAGGTCTTGGAAATTTTACCTTCTTTCAACAGCCTGAATAAAATCACTGAATTCCCTAAATGGAGTTCCTTCACCCCATATTCCAAGGCGGTTCATATATGCCATGTTTCTTGGCTCAGATGCACCTAAAAAGAGAAACATAAATCTGTACCAGTGCCAGCAAATCTATCCAGAGACATTTCATACAAACCCAGCAGTACATACCTGTGGCACTGGCATAAACAACCCTGGCTTTTGGAAGTTTATTTTGAAGTTCCAATACAGCCAGACCTGTTTTTGTTGGTTTTGATGAACCAACAGGACACAGATTCTTTGCTTTATGACACTCGTCAAATACAATCTGGACCATAATTAAGGAAAAGCTTTGTCCCACTGATTTATAAGAATGAGGAGCTAGAATAGAAGACAAGAAAATCTACTACTTACAATAGGGGGCAGGTGGAAATGGTAAACTCAAGACACTAGTCATTTTAACTAAAAACCTTAGAAAAATATTTAGATGGTAAATATTTAAGAACAAAATTGTCAACACTTGAGTTCTTGAAAATGCTGATGCTACTCCAAATATATATTTAAGTCTGTAAAAAATACCAATGTAAACTTCAGGATAGTAGTTTAATTTTATAGGCTTGATACAGAAAAAACCAGAAACTTCACTCTTGTACCAGAGCTGTGTGGCACCAAATTGATGGTAGTATGTTTGGCCCCAAGTTTGTAAAACTGCAAGTGTAACATCAGAGCATGTACACAATTGATTACAAATAGAGAATACCTAAAAATCTATAAAGATATAAGTCTAAACAGCAATTTGGTTATAATCAAATGACCTCCAGAAAAAGGATACAACTCCATCAAAGTCTTCACCACACCAGTGAAGAAGCTGCTTTAATCTGGTTTTGTATTTCCCACCAGATTGACTCTCCCCAATCAGAGAAGAATAGGTAGCAAAGATGACACCTTTCTTCACACTTCCATTGTGTTTGGAAGAAATCTTCCCATACTTGAACTGCAATAAATAGAAATCACAGAAATTAATCAAGAGAGACCCTTCCTCAATCCCACCTACCAGATGATGAAAGGAAGCTGGTGATCTTAAGCTTAAAGGTGTGAACACTTGCAGCCACCCATAACCCCACATCATGATCAGGACACAGCTGATGGCAATGTGGTTAAGGGGCTGTACAAGGCCTTACTTAAACACAGACTTAAGGAAGACTAAATGTGAGGCTTCAAAAGCTTAGCAGTCACATTCTATGGCTACATGGTGTCCTTAGTTTAAATACAATTGAGACTTTAGGTTCAATGTATCCCCTTAAGAGCCAATACCTTAAGTATATTTACAGCTGCTACCATGATTTCTAAAGCCTTATTTTAGAAATTAAGAATTCACAAAGCAAAAACACCAACTTAAACCAAACTTTTAAGTTCAGTGAATTCAACCAGTAACCACTCCTTACAATTTAAGCAGCAAATCCAGAGCAGAAGCAGTGTCTCCAAAAATAACTGCACATACCACTGCTGCTTTAATAAATCACTGAGCAAGTCTATTATTCAAGTATTACACATAAAATGCATTACATATAAAATGTGCACTGCGAGATAGAAAGGAAGAAATTCCAATGCTATAAAGCTTTAAAGATGTAAAGAATATTTCAACTTCTAGAAAATACTCTACTAATAGTGTCAGTAGTGGCTTGAAGTGTAATTTTTTTTTAAAAAAAGAACACATGCTAAGACTTAATCCTACAAGGGGCCTATTTACATGATTAACTTCAAGCTCTGTGTGGTTCTTTGTAAAATTTAGGCCTGTCAGACCAGACCTAGACAGCAAATTTATTGAAATTAGTACATTCTTGCTCCTAAAACAGTCAACATGCACAACTCGTCACACAAGCGTACCTAAAGGTTTGCCTCAACTGTACATAGTAAAAAGTTTCCACACCTTGTTTAATGAATGCACCAAAATGTTTTTTGCTCCAATATCTCTCAAATCTCTTTCAGCGTCGTATTTCAGATCGTTTGACACGCTAAACCTGAAGACACAAAACAAAGTGTATTCTGTAAGTTACAGCAGGTCAAAAGGCAGTTGCTAGAACATTTGTCAGATGACAGATGACCCTGAATTTAAATCATAGAGTCACTGGAGTGTCTGCTCTAACAAATCCTGACACACTTACCAGACTGCTCTTTTTCTGCCTAACAAGTAATTTTCATAGATTATTCCAGCTATGGTCCTTCCTTTTCCTACACCAGCACCATCACCTATCAAGAATCCAGCTCTGTCTCCATTGGGCAGGAATGTTTCATGTTGCTGTAGGAGAAAGAACAAAAAACTTGTACTCATTCTCCAGAACACATCACAGGGGATTGTCAGAGAAGAGCAAACATAAGAAACATCCTATTGGAGGAGATCAGTGGTCCAAGCAAACTCCTGGAAGCAGGAAGAGGGGATTTTATATGGGGAGAGCGCAGCACCCCAAGTGCACTGTGTGATCCATTCTCCCCTTTCTTCCCTCCACTCAGAACTTCTCTAAACATCTGTCCAATATTTTGTGCCTTTTCCTAACCCACTGACAAGAACCTGTACAGCCTCTAGTAGCAGCAACACCCAGACATCCACAGCCTGTGGAATGCAGTATTCTGAATCTACCCATTTTAAACCAATCTTCTGTCAGCATCACCAGGTTCTGCTTTGGTCTTGGTTTTGTGTGGTATCACTCACTTCTGGATTATCTTAACCCTGATTTCATTCCCATTCCTTTCTCTCCCCTCCAGCCCCAGCTGTCCCAGTCTCATTCCATGAGGAAACTTTTGCCTCCTGTGACCATTTTATTTGTCCTCCAACTCCACTGCCTCCTTCCCCAGCACACAGAGCACTGCACACGCATCTGGGGTGGGCACACTGAAGTCTAATCCAGCAGCAAAATAACACACAGGCCTGTTCTCTAGTCCCTTCTCAAGGATGTCAAACAGGCCTGGCTTTCTCAGCCTGCTGCTACTGCAGCCATTAAATTATTTCACAGAAATAAAAATGACTAACGTTTTAAGACAGTTAAGAGATCAGTATCATGGAAGTGGTTTAGAGGAAGTTTTCCTAGGTGTATTACCTCACATTTATCTGAGCTGAAGCTCACCTGCCATCTTCTAATGCAACTCAAACCTTTAAGCTCTTATTATTTTATCTCCTTGTAAAACTGACATAGCTGCGCTTGTCAGATTGTAGTTTTTCTCCTTAAATTCTCTGTTAGCTTTTAAGCTGTGCTGATGTCTGGCATACCTGGGCTGCATAAGTGATTGCTTCGAGCTGCAAAGCTGACAACCAGCCACTGTCAATTGTTTCCTCTGATATTGATGTCTGGTACCACACATCAGGAGGAGTCACACTGGATAATGAGCTGGTTTCCACTACTGGGTCAGGGTGACGTAGACCAATTTTTACTGGTGGAGAAAGAAAGGGAAAGAAGGCAAAAGATGAAAACAAAATACAGAGTTCTGTTGCTGCAGCACAAGTTATTATATTTACCCAAACAACTTACAATTGTGATTGGAAAGGCTGAACTCAACAACAACTATGTTTCATTGCAACAATCTGTCAAGTGTTAAACTGCATTGCATATGAAGGAACACATTAATCTGAATTTGTAACTGCAATCTTAACTTTGTCTTCTCACCACCTCGCCACAATTTTTATGAGATTAGATAAAATTCACTTTACAGAAAATTAAAGTATTTGTGTATTTGACTTGTTTGAGAAAAAACAGTCTGAACCTTGTCTTTTCAAAAAGGCCAGAAGCAGCTTCAGGATGCCAGAATCACAAAAGCAACATTCTTCTCACTATTTATATAGTGCCATTTTTAAGCAGAATGAGAGGAGAAAATATTTAGAACAGACATGGTTTAATTGCTGACAGATCTCATCAGTAACAATAAAAATTAACCATTTAGCTACAAATTCCCTGCAAAATTTTTGCCTTGCTTTTACAGCAGGTCACTGTATTGAGCAAACAAGATAGCAGCTTGTTGTCAATGGGTACAACAAAGAAAAGAGAAAAAAGAGGAGATGGCAATTAGCAGTAAAAGATTCATTCAAAAACCAACCAAGAGCCATTTCTAAGTAGTCAGCCAGGAACAATGCAGGAAGAATGTACTTAGGGTGATTTCACACCAAAAGACTCAAACTAGATTCCTGAGTGTAGCAGTGAGCACTGAATTCCTTTGCTAAATTTCCTCTGCTGAGGCACAAGGCATCTTAACAGATGTAAAAAAAAAGCCTGGTTTTGGTTCATCAGTCATCTCTGTGAAACAAATACTGCTCAATGATACACTGAAGAATTCCTTTTCTATCTAAAAATCCACTTATCTTCCAAATCTAAGTGTTACAGAAAACAAATTTCCTAGGAAAAGCCACAACATATTCAGGTCCCGTTAACTTCAGACAGGATCTATTTTCTGTGTTAGTAATTACACAAGAGTAAATAAATTAACCCTCAAAGCATTCAGCCTTTAGATGTAACAGAAGATCAGGTCATACATTTTATTGGCATATATTCAGCATAGGTCTCTGCATGGCCCATTTCTTCTTCATCTTCTTCCTCAGGTTCCTCCTCCTCTTTTACTGCTGGCACTTTCTAGAATAGAGAAATACCTGTGTTAGTCAAACAGCACATTGGTACTTTTCCATCTCCCGGAAATTAACATGAGAAAGGAACGAGAACAAACTTGCACTTCAATGTTTTTACTCAAGTAAGAGACAAAACAGTGAATCACTGCGGAAACTACACACAAATGTACATTTCTTACACTCTGAACAACCCTCTAAAGACACAAAGTCAGGGAACTTCCTCTTCTTTGCAAGATCAAGTGCTCCAAACTCACATAAGCAGAATTAAGAAATTCTTACAGCATATTAAAACTAGACTATGATTAAAGAAAATTGCCTTAAGAACATGACAGCCCAAATGTTCAAGTACTCCCCTGGAATCTGTTGCAGTTCCACACTCATGACATCATTTCACAACTTTATAGTTAAATAGTCAGCTCTGTCCAGTATTCTCTGAAACCTGACAGTTACCCATTTACTGTGACCCTGATCAACGTGAATATAAAAATACCTGTAAAGCACTCAACAGATGAAAAATCAAACCTCTTCCACAACTAATAATGTTTAATACTAAAGAAGTGATCTAAAAAACCCTTCTGTATGGCAGTCACTGAGGAGCACAGCTCTTCCCAAACACCAGCCTGAACCTAGCTATCAGTGAAGATGCCAAAACTCAAGTGTTTACAGCATCAGAATGTAATTTTATTACATTTAGAAAATTGAATGATACTCAATTTACATCTTCAATTCGACTACCCAGAAGGACAGCCATGCTAGGGGGAAGCCTTTCAGTTTCCTCACTGCTAGTGATTTTAGAAGGAAATGTTTTAACCCAGAGGAAATGCTATGCTTATCTTTAATCAGAGCCACACCAGCTTCTGCAAAGGACAGTAAATTTCTTGAATTTGTCATTTACTGTCTAAGTTTGCTGTGCACAGTTGTTAACTTCACTCATCTAACCAAGTTTCATCCTGTGGAGCAACTGACCTTTGGAACAAACAGATGCACTTGACAGTTCCACCACACACAGGACAAGTATGAGTAACCCCTGAAACTGGCCACAACTGTTGATGGCCAGCAACACATTGGTTTGACAAATGAATCATTTGTGCCACTTACCACAGTAGGTGAAAAACTTCTCATTTTAATGTCATTTATCCATATTCTTGCTACCTCTTTTGTGGAAGCCTCCTTCTTCACTGCACCATTGCTTAGGTCAGCTGCAAAAGAAAAAGCTGTGGTTTACAAAATTCCCTCCAAACATCAAGTCAGATTAACGTGCTGCTCTATTAAGGAGCTGGAAGAGAAGTTTAAAGTATCCAGGAGCACAATGATGCTTCAAGAACAAATTTGTAACAGGATCCTTTAAGAAGGCCATTTATTAACCTTCCTGTCTTCAGTCACATTTGCAAGGAACAGAGCTCAGTACACAACTAAAATCATTTGCATAAGGATGGATCCAAAATATTGAAAGTAGCTGTCAAGCTTCCATCATATTAATGCTTGTAATAAACTTAGCATAATTGCCCCTAAAAACAATTAGGGCACTTGCACAAATAAATGTTTTCCTCAAAGACACTGCATAATTTAACTTCTTAATATTTTCCCATCTAGAACTCCTGCTGCCTGAATTATATGAAAAGACCATTGTCCTTTCAAGAGCTTCTCTTTTCTACAAGTCATTGTCATTTTTTAAAATAAACACGAGGAAAGATCCAGAGACATAGGAACACAAATAAGATTAGGAATGCAGTTCTAGAAGTTGCAGGTCCTCTTCTCACTTTATACAGAAGCTACAGATTCAACTGTTTTCTGCAGCTGTGCCACTCCAACAGCTACTGTGTGCTGGTGTCACCTATTCTATGCTTCTCTGAGTTTGCACTTAATAATTTCACTGACTTGTCCACTTCTGCTTTCTCCCCTCCTCTTCCTCACCTCCTTTACTCCCTGCCTCAACTTCAGGTCATGTCTCAACTTGGGTTTTGGCAACCACTCCCTAAGAGAAAACAATGACACAAGGAGGGACATTCTGCTTTTTGCTTCAGTTCTAACAGACAGCTCCTGCACTGCACTCTTTGTCTGCATATAGAAAAATAGGTTATGCCAACCACACCTATAAAATCAGCAAAGCTTGTTACAGAGACAATAAAAATAACAGAAATCCAGAAAATGCTTGTGTATCTTTCAGAAAAAAAGCAGCAATAAAGATATTTTCAAACTGATTTAGTCTGATCTTAACCTCATGCTAAAATCAGGACAACTTGAAAGAGTTGAAGTTTCACACATGCAGCTTTTTCCTTACACAAGATGACTACATGTTAGAAATAACATACAAGGAAATATTATGAAAGGAATCATAAAGTGAAGATTTGGACTGTGATAAAGTACTTGTGGCATTTAACTTACTGCAATATTTCAGAAGTAACAACAAAAATAAACATGAAAATAAACAGCAAGTTTTTAGGACTTAATTTCTTAAACAATAGATCTGATGCCTCCAATGAAACAAAGGGACAGATTTTCCTTTTGCAGGAGACACTTCACACAAACACCTTATGTGCTACAAATCTAGCTTGGAAAATGCTAAATAGGAAAAAGTACTAGTTTGTTGTAGTTCCAAGAACACACTAGAACAGGAACTGGTGGAAACTCCAGTGACATAGCTAATAGATTTCAGCAAATTCACAAATTCACTTTACCAATTTCCCAGCTGCAATCTGTCATATTCCTCATTCCGTGCAGTAAATCAAGAGTTTATTTCCTTTAACTCTGTTATTTCATACTACTTCACCCTGAATTCTAACACTGCTACAGTTAGAATGAAATTTATCAGCTTTCCTGAATCACTTCGTTTTACCAGGATATTGTACTAAAGCCATGAAAATCCGTAACATGCAAAGACCTTGGTTATTTCACCGTTTGTCTAAAAATACTGTAATTACAAAGAAAGAAAACTCACTCGCTGCTGTTGCTACGGGCTGGGCAATATTAGGAGGTGGCTTCAATTTCATCAGTTCATTAAGACTATTGTTCTTGAGCAGATCTTTCAGCTGGATCTGGTCCTTGGAAGGTGCAGTGGTCAAGGCATTGCGAACTGCTGGTGCTGCCACCGAGGGCCGAGTGGTTGTGCTGGTCTGGATGATCTTTGCTACAGTGATCGTCTGCCTCGAGGTGGTGACGGGCGTCGTTTTGGTCACCACTATTGTCGTCCCCAGAGTTGGAAGCTGATTGATTTGATTCAGCACAAAGGTTGTGGTGGATGGTGGTTGCTGGCAACAAAGAAGCAGGGAAGTTTTTAGAGAACGGTCAAAATGGAAAGAGCGAACCTTATTAGAGTTCATTTAGCACACAGGATACGCCAGTTTTTAAAAGACACTTGTAGTAAGAAATGTCTGCAAAGATGCCAGAGTAATAATTATCTCGTGCTGCAACAGTCTGAGCAAAAAGTATCTCTCAATACATTGGACATGTTTCAGAAGGTTATTTTTAGATTTTATTTTACCGTAAGGAAAAGGAAATAAAATGAAAAATTCATCACCCAGGTACAAGAGAACAACCACTAGAGTTTCCCCCCATATCTGATAAAGCCAGTCCAAGCCACTGCTGGCCAAGGCTCAGCCAGTCAGTGTCACTGGCAGTGCCTGTGAGAAGGTATTTATTTAACAACAGGCAAAAACTGTTACACAATCAGCAGCTGGGAGGGAGGAGTGAGAATATGTGAGAAAACCCTGCAGACAACCAAGGTCACTGAAGGAAGAAGAGGAGGTGCCCCAGGTGCTGGGGACACCCCTTCAGCCCTTGGAGGATCATGGATGCTAGGAGTGAAGCTGAGGACAAAGGAAGGAGTGGGGAGAAAGGTATTTTTAGTTTTGTTCTTATTTCTCATTTTCCTTCTCCATTGTTAACTGGCAATGAATTAATTTCCTCGAGTTGAGTCTGGTTTGCCCATGACAAATTGCTGATCTCCCTGTCCTTATCTCAACCCACAAGCCTTTCACCATCATTTTCAGCCTTTGTGCAGCTGAGGTGGAGGAGTGATAAAGCAGCTTAGTGGGCACCTGGTGCCCAGCCCAAACGAAGCCCCCTCCCCATGTAAACCCTGGAGCAGCAGCTCTTACCCGAACATTTAATAAGGCTGGAGTAGACACAGTCTCTGGCTCTTGTTTCACAGCAGCTGCAGCCTCAGTCTCCAGGCCCAGTTCTAATGCACTAAGTGGTACTGACTGCAGAGGGAAGAAAGCAAACAAGTCAGCAGGAATAAAACCTTAAGGCTTTTGTTCCCAGTCTGTGCCTGAAGTGGCTACACTCTGGCACAGTGAAGGCCATCATGGAGCTTAAACATGCTATTTCATTACACTTTTAATGCATTTTACTGTAGAGCAGCTAGAGCCCAATGACATGAGAGTTCTCCATGGATACCTGACATTATGTCCCCATGTCACAGACAGAATTAAGCATATTTCTGTCTGTAGTGACCTCAAGTGTTTCAGATTGCTTTTTTGTATAGAAGTTTAAAATTAATTCACAAGTCATTTTCCAATCTCGTGCTATGAAGCAAGAAACTTAAGAGAACTCCACATGATTCAACCATTTGTTATGGACATCACCCCCTTTAACCCCCCCATCACAGCAAACCCAAGTTCTCTCTAGCAGCCCCCTGTGTTCTTGTTTTAACCTGCTGAACAGCTGGAGTTGGTGCTGGATTTGCAAGAACCACATCTGGAGAGTCAATATCAAAGAGATCATTTGGACTGATTCCACTCTCACTCAAAGCAGCAAGCAACAGATCTTGTCCTGGCTCCACCATCTCTGGAAAAAAAAAAAAAAGAAATGGAACTGTAAATACAAGTACATTTAATTCTGATTTATTTTTTGCCCACACACAGCTCCAGTTCCTGGATTTAAGGGCATTCACAGTGCAGTCTCTTGTACACACAGTTTCATTTTCTAGATTTGCTCTGGTTCTTTTGTTTATTTTTAGGCTTTTCAATATATCCACCACATTTAAAAGCAAGGAGAATTAAATAGTTTACTACACAAAATGCTATCATGCTCTTGAACTCCAGACACCTTTTCTAATCTTTGAGGCACTACATTTTCAAGCATTACAAGAAACACCAAGAGCAGAAATGGTGAGACCATGTTATGCTAATGATCCATCTTTGTTGGTGAAGCAACTGCATGAGGGAAGCACAATTAAAACTCATTTACTTTATCTTGTAACAAGTTAGTGATAAAGAGCTTTTAAGGAAAGCTTTAATTTCTTGCTTGCCCTTACATTAGGTTACATTCATTCACTGGAGAAATTTTGTTTTGCATATGGAGAGAACAAACGTGCCACTATTCTAGTATGTAACTGCTTGTAAAATAGGACACTAACATCAGGTCACGGACTCCTTTATGTGTAGGACAAGCAAAACCAATTTCAAAAAGCTGTTCTAGACCATATAAAAACTTATTAAAAAGCCAAATACTCCATATTTAAAGATGAAGAGAGAAGATAACACGTTTCACTTGCTTAAGAAGGAAACCCATCTGCCCCAGTATTAAGATGAAAATTAAATGATTTCACTGAATTCGAGCTGTTGCTTATACAGTCTAAAATACACCTCAAGCAGATCTTAATTTCACTTATACCCTCCACACCCCTTAACACCCACTGGGAACAAAACAGCAAAACACAATGAAGCCAAACACCTACTCTAAAGCAGGCAAGAGGACAAAATTCTTTGTTGGTATTTTTGATGTTCATTCACAAGACTCCAAAACAGCATTGCCTTGCTTATCCCTTCTACATGCACAGCTAAGCCACATCCAGCTGCCTGGTCACACATATTCCTCAGCACATTTAGCAGAACAGGTAATTCTTGTAATAAGCTAAGCCTCAGGCACTTAGTTCTGACTCTTCCCAGTTTTAGTCTATGCAATAGCAGGGAGAAACCTTTTGGTCATGGAATCATACTGAGATGGTGGCACCACAAGTGCAAGGTACAGGGACAAGGGGAAGAGACATTTAAAGGCATCAAAGACTTAAAGATGCTCCAAACAATATCAAAGCAACAAACAATTGGTGGGACTGCTGCCAAGCACACACAGCCCCATCAAGCACCACTTGCTTGTCAGGACCAGACTCTTCTTTCTTAAAGGCATTTGAGGTGACCAAATAAATTGGCAGAATGGCCTGGTTTGTACAGAAAATATTAAGAAGTATTAAGTAATCTAGCAGATTTAATTGACATGGCAGCACCATTAAAGGATGTCACCACCCACCAGCCTGTCTCCCAGAACCTGGAATGGGTCAACAGAAGTGGTAAGAACTGACTTTTAGTTTCACCCTTCATTCCAGGAAGATTGTGCTTCCTCTCTCAAAAACGAAGACTATATATTAAAAGTATTAATAGACTATTATAATTAATATAATTAATATTAATAGACTATTATTAATAGACTATTATATTAATTAGATAAGATAAATCCTTAATTTTCATCAAACTAAAATCTTAAGTGACCATCACATCTAAGTTTAGAAGCCTGCAGCATTGTTTACTAACTAGAAACAAGGTGAGGGAGGAAGGTTTAAGTCTGCAGAGGAAATTTTTGTTTATCAGTACTTTTGGTGTTCAGAACTTCAGAGCAGCTACTGAAGATGAGTTTATCTACAGAAGGGGAATTAACACAAGTCACCCCACCAAAACAGCTCCAAAACACTTTAAAATCATAACTTCACCAGTATCCATTTGGGAAAGAGCCAAGAGCACCTTTCCACACAGGGCAACACCTTTGCTCAAAGGATAAATAAACTAAAATGTCCTAAATGTACAACAGAAAAAAACATCAGTTAAGTCTGTAGTCTGTATGGAGTTGTGATCACCACAGCTGAGCAAAGACATGACTAAAACTTGGTTGAGAGTTAAGGGACTGGACTGAATAGAGGCACAAAAAGGCAGAAGCTTGGGGCTTTTCACTTAAGACAACTAAGAGAAAATGAAAAGCCTCAAGAACTTCTAGTCTGCTCTCACAGTATAGGAAGGAAAGGCCTTTCTATGAAATTGAGACTCAAAGCAAAACCAAAGCTAGAAGAAAAACCCACACCAACACCACAGGAACACATCTTCCTCAGCCACCCTACAGTGGTGTCACACCCACCACATCTGTTTCAAGTCCAGTTTAACATATCCACGATGCTGCTGACCTCTCTCTACATGTTTAACCTTTAAAAACATGATGGCTGGCATCTTAAAAGTTTCACAGTTCAGAAAAAAAAACAATTCATAGCAGTAATGCTTTAGTTGCTTATTTCAAAGTTTTCAGGAGATGACTGGTGATAGAAACTAGCAAAGCAATTCCTACAATTTCAGAGTAAATATCCCCAGTTTAGAAGCATCCCTTTTTAGTGGGGCTGTTTTCATGTAAGAAATCTCCCAGCTGCACCTCTCTCCTGATACCCCAAATTTTAAAGTCTTAAAAATTCCTGGTTGCTCACAACCCAGCAAAAAGCTCAGTAAAACAACAGCAATTGTTTGTCTGTCAGTTTGGACAATGAAAGTTTGACTAGTTTCACTTATTTTGTTTCTGTACAGTAGGAACAAAGCTGCATTGTTTGGAACAAAAGGAATTCTGAACTTCTAGAATTTTTACATTCGAAGTCACTGAATATTTAGCACCAGTTTTAGGCTTTGTGCAACTTCCTAGCACCAAAGCTGCCCATCCTTCCCATTATAATTTAGCAGGGAAATTAAATGAGGAAGGAAAAAACACAGGAGAAGCTGCATTGTGACCACTTATTTTATTTTCTGTAGCACATGCTGGTTAAGCTTAAAACATTATCAAGCTGAAGCAGCTCCATAATCTTGCAAGGTAGGAGGCTCCTCAGTTAACACAAGTGAAAGTGACTTTATCAAGCTCTGCAGCTCAGCCTTGGCAATACTATATAAGGACCTGTTTGCCACATCTTCAAAATCTCCAAAAGAAAATACTTATTAAAAAGTTGTGAATATTACAAGCTGTTCCCCGAGCATTTCATCACTGGAAGAACTGTTTTGAGCATGTAGAATCTTGCAGATAAGACTGTCTATGTTTAGTGAGGTAGTCCAATGTCACTGAGCAAGAATCAGCCCATTAAATAAAACTTAAATGTATTTATGAAATTTTAACTGTAGTAGTATCTTAGTTTTTTTTGTATTAAGAAAAAACAAACTGCTGCTATTTCAAGAAGGGCCACCAAAACACACCAAACATTACTGTAAGGTGCTCTCCTGATGAAGAATATAGCTTAAAACTTTGACAAAGAGATGGTTTTGTGATCGCTGCACATTATGGAAATAACTCCTGATTTAAAGATACAAAACCAGAATGCCATGTTTAATATCATGTCATGTATCCATGCCAACCTGGCTCTCTCTCTCTCCTTCCATTTTAGCTTTGGTACAAAGAAACAAAACAAAAAAAAGAAGAAAAACGATTCTAAAACACATGTCAATCAACCTGCTCCGTTTCCCCTGAGAAAGATAATGGTAGAATCCCCAACAATGAAAAAAGCCTTTTGATTTTTAGGTCTGTGAGTTACACGTTGTAACACTGCATGCCTGAAGTGCTTATTTAAAAACCATCATCAATTACAGTATCATAAGTTGGTCCAAACCAAACATCACAATCAAGCAGGTTCTGCTGTTCCCAAGCCCTTCAGACACCTGGGCTCTGTGCTGCACACCTGGGTGTTAATTCTTGGCTGGAGCACAAACAGCATTCAGCAACTTTTGTTCTTTTACTGGAAAGGTTTATCCCACTGCCTTTTTGAGGAATACCTGTCACCTGAACTGCACTGGAAGCCATTTATAATATCACACAAATGCTGGAGTTGTAGAGACAAGACAGCTCTGCCCTGCAAATTCTCTGCCTGTCTAAACCATGAGTTATTATTGACCTGAAAATTTCACGTCTCCCTTTGCAGCCTCTCACAGCAGAGGTGTAAGGGCTGCTGAGCCCCATCCCACCCAACAGGATTCTCTGGATAGCCACGTGGGTTCTGCTCATTTCACAGCTTTTGCCTCCAGAAGGCAACCTGGGTAACAGTAAAAAAAACCCTCAACCAACCCAACCCCCTCTGGTCTTCTCCAAGTCACCATCCAATCAAAGAGCAAAACCCTAATTAATGAACTCACTCATCCTTCCATGCCTTAACCTCAAGGCTAGCAGTTAATTTTGCTTTTACACGTAAAAAGGTGTTCTCACAAAAATCCTAAGTTAACTCCAACCCTGGAAAAATCATCCCCATTTTTCCAAGGCTGGTTACCACTCAAACATCAAAGCTTTCAAGGACACAAGGGACACTTCAGGGCACTGTGGGGTTCTACTCTGCCTCAATGCTTTTTAATGACTGTGCTACAAAATTTACCACTGTCATGTTACACAGTCTGCAAATGTGAAAATCAAAAGTTTAGAAAATACTAAAAGACTTAACAATGCAATAATTTGGCATGAAATCAGCTTTCAAACTAAAAGGCTGGAGCTGGTAATTTGGCCAATAGTGAAAGTTTTTAAGAAGTAAAAACTCAAAGAAATAAGAGCAGCATGTGAGCACCAGGATCCTCAGTTTCAGCCTGGGAGCCAAACCCAGGTGTGTCTCAAAGCACCATTGCCCATATCCATGACCTGCTCCAATGGCTTTCAGAGTAGCTCCCAGACAGTTTTGAAACCAAAGTAGTAGTCTGGACAAAAAGACAAACTGCCCACATTTTATTTCTAAATATTAAGCCTGCATACAGATATAATATGTCATGGCTGTGAGGCAGATACAGAATACCAATTCAAATGTCACGCTGTTACACAATTTCAATTCTTGCTTTACAACATCAACTACAGATTTTCAATTTTGGGGGAGGGCAGCTTACAAAACATTAATGTATGTTTTTAAATAATTTTAATCCAGATACAACCTTGGTAGTCTGAAGCCAAACTGAGTTAATTCCTAACTTTACACTGTGTCGTTTGATCACACTTTTTTTTTTTCTTTCTTACTCTGGAGTTACCTAATATATCAATTCAAGGCTTAGGGTTTTTTTAAGCATTTACTAAATTTGCCTTATCTTTAACAGGTATCAAACACGTAGAACCAGCCTATGAGTACTTGAAAAAAAAGTACTAATTTACTAAGAAAAAAAAAAGAGTTCTAATTTATACTCTCAAATGCAGCGTGGAACCTGTTCAGCTAAAAATAATAAAGAAACAGCCTAAAAAAAAAAAAAAACAGAAGAAAAACCCAAAAGGCCTCTTCCCCATCAGACTGTAGGGGCATTTCTACGTTAAACTATTACTCACCCTAGCAACCTCTGTTTGAGGTGCGCTCGTTAAGAGTCCCTGGACTTTGAGGCCGTGTCTGTCGCCGCGGTTCAGCTCCCCGGGAGCAGCGGGGCCCCGGAGGGCTCGGCCGGGCGGGGAAAGCCCCCGAGAGAGGCGACGGGAGAGCCGGGGGTCGGCGGCTCCTGCCCCGCCACCTTCCCACCAACACGTGTTCCCGACATAAACTTCCGGGTTGGGCCAGAATCGGCTGCGTAATCCTGTCCCATGCGCGACTTTTTTGTTTCCAGACCTTCACCTCTTTAAAGATCCCTTCAACAGCACCGCGATCCCGGGGAAGGGCGGGAGGGCTCCGTCTCACGGCGGCTTTCGGAGCCGCTCCGGCACACCATAAATCAAACACCGCCATCCCCCCCGCCCCGTCTCTCCATTTCAAACCACGACAATCACCAGCCGCGGAAAGAGCGCACAAAGGCGCGGGCCGGCCCGGGGGGCTCTGCCCGCGCAGGGATGCGGC
>JANPWX010000138.1:0-34141 GCA_024734555.1 Trochalopteron elliotii
CACTTTGCTTCTGCTTCCCTACATGACTTATTCTGTCTCCTAGAATCACATCTACTTGATTTTGTACAGGAAATGAGGCTAAAAATCCCTGTATTCAATCCCCTGCTTCCCCCAGCTTTATGGGAGTGTAGACATAGGCTTGACTCCAAATTTAAACCCTGTGATTCAGGGCCACCTCTAAGCTCTACGTAAATCTAATTTTATGTGTGCAAGTAAGTGTATACGTAAAATACGTAATTGCAATTTAGAGATGATTTAACAGCATCTGTCCTATTATTTGCAAACTTACTCTCATTCCCTTGAATCTTAGTTATTTGACCATAAGTCACTTATTTGGAATTGCTTTTTACAGGAAAAAAATTCTATATTTCTTTCTCATCGGCTTCTTCGCTTATATTTACAACTTTTTCTCAGGAATAAGAGAATATAATTTTTTTTCCAAAATTCTCCTCATGCTACTCTGTGGAATATTGTTATTATCTTCAACACACTTCTAATTGGTCTTGAGCAGAAGAGACAACCAGGTGAGCTGAAAAGAGTGAGACATTGTGGAAAGCTTCACACTGGCTCAAGGCAAGGTGCTAAATTGTTCTCTGCAGTAAATAAAGTTATTTTTTTGATAAAACTATGCCAACAGCAACTTGTATAACTTATAATCTGTATAGAAGCTACACTGGCACAGCAGTGCTTTGTACAATTGCTGTATCTGTTGGTTTCATCCATGAAGGAAGTGAAGGCTTATTTCTGCCAGTAATATTGACAAAACATAATTAGAACTGCATTCTATATTAAATCTTACATAAAAATGTCACCCAAAATCACACCCCTAACTGCTATTAGTGTGTTAGGAGATGATTTTTATGGACTTGGTCAAAGTACTGCTGTGGCACATTTGTCTCTTGTTGGAAGGTCTGCAGTGAGGGGAAAGCAGGATAAACCTGGGCTGTAGCTGAGTGTGAGGGAGGAAGGATCTTACTGCCATTTTTTCTTTGTTTTGGAGGGGGAAATGCTAAACTTGCAGATTCTTAAAGAAGTGTTTTGCCATCTCAGGGCTTCTCAGAGCCCTCAGAACAGGCAGTTTCCTTACACATGGGTTAATATAAAGTGTGGTCTGTGCACATGTTGAGGACAGATCTGTTTTAAATTAGTAAAATCATTGATTTTGGATAGGATTTTACTGCTGAATTGGCCATGGGGAAACTCCACTTAGAATAGGGACAAAGATTATTTATCTATAGAGAAAATATCAAGGCACTCCACAGAGCCTTGCTACATGATGGAATATTGTAATGTCCACTATGTTTTTCCCTTTTATTACTTTGCATAGATACTGATATTTTTGCCAGCTCTTACTCCAAACAGTGCTTTAGGTCTGTAATCCAGCTCAGGGAGTGCAGAATGTGATTTATTATTGTCAGTTGTAGCAGGGGGAGTCATATGCACAAAAGAGTCCAACAACAATGACACAAAAGTACCACTCTTTTTATCTTGTTATAGTCAGTGAACATACAGAAGTACCTTTTTCATTCTTTGGAGAAATTATCTGTATGTGAAGTGTTGCATTTGAGCAGGTACATACTGATCCCACTTGTTACATTTGCCATTCAGAAATGCCCCAGTGACTGTCCTCGGTGTGTATTTACACATTCAGGAGAATTCATTTGTGAATGATAAGCTGCAGTAAGCCTGAAATCAGATCATGCATTACATAAATTAATATTTCACCTGTAAAAGGAGATCTTCTAAAAAGAATTGGACTCCCTGGAGTGCTAATATAACTAATATTCCTATAACTGATTAAATTGGTGATATACTTTTTTACAGTTGTAGTTAAAAGGCATTACTTTTCCCTCCTTGTTAAATCATTCAGTGTAGACTAAAATACCCTAATTTCTGGTGCAAACAAGAATTTCTAGAGTATGTACAACATGCTAGCTCTCAAAAGATAAAATAGCACCAAAAATCTAGAAATGCAGTCAGGTGTGAAACTCTGGTATATCCATGACTTAATTTCAGTATTAATTACCAATGTTGGCCAGAAAAAAAATATTAAAACTTCCTGCTCAGCATGGAAACTGGATGTCTTAAGTCAAGAAATAAGAAGTGCCTTTGGGTACTTCTCATGTCACTAAAGGGAATCATGGGCCAGTCCTCTGTCCTTCAGTGAGTGGTCCTGGCACCTTTCCTTAAATTCCATGCGTTAATCTCCTGCAGACTTTTTTACTTAATGCATTTGGTTTTTGCCAAATGGGGTGAGATAGAGTTTTTTAATTAGGCACAGGGCTGCTTGAGGTGGGTTTTAAGCAGTAGATTGTAGTTTTTGAGGGTGACATTTTTCAGATAACTTCAGGGTAGCAGTCATGTTAACCTAACCATGATAAATTTTACAAAATTTGTGTAACTGACCACATACTTGTCATGTGGATGATGGTGTGAGGCTTTTGCTATGCTCCTGTAGAACTTTTAGGTGTACAAACTTATATTATTTCTGAGCATCCATAGAAACACACAGCACTGCAGATATTTTATAGTGAAGACATGGTTCTTCATTGAAATATTCATTTGCTCTACAGAATCTTAATTAACAAAATTTGCACAAGTTTCCTATTTGGTCTACAGAACTTACTATGCACTTGTCTCCTCAAAATCTATATCAAGATATTAACATAAATGTGACAAACTGGAGTTGTTCATCCTATTGTGATTTTTATCTGAAAACTAAAAAAAAGCAATAAACAAACAAACATGAACCCTGGAAAGGTAACGGACTGACTTTTCCTTTGCAATTTTACTAAGCTCAAATTCTCATCCAGGAACTTGTGTAAAATTAGGACTGCATGGTTTGGCTCACTTTATGAACATTCCTTGGCATCCAAAGTTTTTTTTTTTTTTTCCTCTAACCCTCAGCACTGTGCTTGCCTGCAGCTCTGCAGGTCCTGTGTCCATCTGTGTGTCTGTGTCTGTATTTCCATGTACACAGAGGCAGAAAATCAATTTTCCATTGCAAATATGCACGTGGAATCTGCACATAGTGAGCATCAAACAACTTTATGAAAACAAAGCAGCCTGTTCTTTCTTAGTTATTCCATCTTCCTACTGTTTATTAGATAGGAGTAAACCAAAATGAACCATCACAGTTTTCTGTAGTGACCTTGAGGTGGCAGCAGCATTACATTCAATTCTGCTATGCACCAAGTCCATTAAAGGTGAAAGTAAAATTTGCAATAAATCAAAATAATACTGATTGTTATAATTTTATTACCAGAGCATTAAGTCAATAAAACTTATCTGAAATGTCATTTGCATTGTATACAATTTTTACTAGTTATCAAGTATGTTTTAAAAGCATGCTTAAAGCAACCAAATGAAGAAATTGGTGATAAATTGTTGAAAATCTGGGACTTGTCTAATGATGTAGTAAAACTAAAGTCTGTTTTGATCTCTTGTATTGTAAAAGACTGTTTCTGAAAGCATTTGTTAGTACAATAATGTCTTGTGTTTTGACTAACTATATTTAATGTCCTAATGTCTGATTAAATATTTTTATGCAACTTGACAGGTCTTTTTTCATTCATGATTTTATGTAGGAAGGTCATCTAATTATATGACACCCTTTCTGTGAAGTAGAATGTGTTTGTTTCTTTTAATAATGAGGAATAATGAAACTTATTTATGTTGGAAGTCAGGGAAATTTATTGGAGAATTACAACATGAGAAACATGAAAATTAAAAAACCCTTTTAATAGCATATTCATTACTGAGAAGCTTACAGGTAATGAAGTAGTTGTGTGAAAGCCAGGATGCTGGGTGTTATAACTCTGCTCATGTCAGCTTTCAGGCCATGGTGATTTTGCATTTCTATGCTGTCAATTACTGTTAGGTTACCAAATTATGATTTGGTAATTAGTCAAATAGGAGGCAGTGAAAGAAAAGGAATTTACAAACTTCTCAGCCAGCTTTGGGCTGCAAAGGCTGTTGGGGTGTTGGGATGCTCCTGGTGCTCTGGCTGTGTGGGAGCATTGCTGCTCTGTAAGAGCAGCCCAAGCCTGGACTAGAATCCAAATTAGATTTCTGTTATCCTGTGTAATGATGGGGAAGCAGCAACATTCAGAAGTCTTTTCCCTAAAAAATGCAGAAAAATAATGGTAGTGTTTACATCAGTTAAAAATTGGTGTGAAGGAATCCCTTTATGGAAGAGATGCTAAAGGAGTCCCAATAACTGCTTAAAGATAGCTTGTGTAATAGATAAAATAATTCAGTGTAATGCGATGAAACATAAGATTAACTTGTTCATTTAAGTTTTGAATTTATTCAGTATTTAATTTTAAGTTTTAAGATATGACATTTAGACCTTATATTCACTTTTTTTCGCTTATTTTGTTTGTTGCCAACTTCTTCAACTAAGGAAGTAGAAATATTAAATATAAACCAGTATAGAAGTATGTAAACAAACATATAAGTGGAATTAGAGTTCCACAATAAGGTGTTATTAAGTTAAAAAAACAGAGAATCACAAACCACAAGGCAACAGAGATTACAACACACAAATGCTGTTTGGGCTGTGCCAGTGGTTGCTGGAGCCAATACAAATATTGTTACTTCTGCAAGACACAGATCTGGTCTTTTACTTCTGGTCTGTACTGTCATCTTCTCTTTGTCACACTTCACTGTTTCTTCAATTTCTGTGATTCCAGTGCCTGAGAAAGATGGAGAAAGACTTTTAACAAGGGCACACAGTGATAGAACAAGGGGGAGGGGTTTTAAACTGCCAGAGGGCAGGGCTGGATGGGATCTTGGGCAGGAATTGTTCCCTGGCAGGGTGGGCAGGCCCTGGCACAGGGTGCCCAGAGCAGCTGTGGCTGCCCCTGGATCCCTGGCAGTGCCCAAGGCCAGGCTGGACATTGGGGCTTGGAGCAGCCTGGGACAGTGGGAGGTGTCCCTGCCATGGCAGGTGTGAAATGAGATGATCTTTAAGGTCCCTTTCTGCCCAAATCATTCTGGGATTGTGGTTTTTCAAAATTTCCAAAGACGTGAATCCAGTGAGTGGCAAAAAAGCAGAATAATTGAGATAAGAGCAGAACTCCGGTGAGGAATGTAATTCACTGTGAGCCTATTTCTTCATTCTGATTTTAACCTCATGGCTCTTTATCATCAAAATATATTTACCTCAGAAATGAAAGTAAGGCAGTAAATAAATGTGAGCTGAACATAGTTAGCCTGGAAACTAAATGACTAATTTTTTAGAACCATATAGAAAGAATGTTTAGAGGGTATTCCTTATCTATGTTGGTCAGGGACCTTGATTATCAGTGTCTCAAAAGGGAGATGTGCTTTTTATTTACTTTTAGAGCAACATCAACATATTTTGTTGGAGAAATATAAAAATAGTTATCACAGCAGGGCTCTTTGTAAGTATACAAAGTCTAAATAAACAGGTTGCCCTCACCTTTAGTGAGAGAACAATCGACTATAGATGTGGCAGGATATTCCAGAGATTTTGACCTGGAACCAATATTTTAGGTTTTATTCAAGTGTTAGTGTAACATTTGCCTAATGCTGTGCACTAATGCTAAGCAAGACCTTGTTGTCCTAAAATCACAACATTGTTGTCTTAATGGTACCATTGTTAAACTAAAGTGGAAAGTACCTGGTGTGATCCATCTCTGTGGTTAAGCTGTGCAGTATCTGATAAAGGGTATTTTATTATTTTGTGGAGTAATTTGTATAGCAAAGAATAAATTGCAAACTGTTCAGGCTAGCAATACTACCATTCAGCAAAATCCCATTACCTAGAACATTAAAACAATCATTCTAAAATGTGGTTTATAATGATTTGAACATGTTTGTAAAAAATAGATGACCACTGTACATTTACAGTTGACACAGAGGTCCCTAATGTCAAGAAAGCACTCTTGACCTTGATGGGTGGTTGCAATTCCATTTAAATCAATTGCCAATACAAGTCAAATGAAGTTCTTATGGCTGTCTAGTGTGCACTTCACTGTTCTTCTGACATTATTGTTCTACTCCAAGTCATTCTTCAATCTTAACAGCTGAGAGGGACCTGCATTCTGCAGCTTTATGGGGAAAGAGCACCAAGTTCTACTTCTCTGTGTTTTGAAAGCTTCTGCTCTTTTTCACTGTTTCCAAACAAAGCAAACCACATTGTGTCCTACAAAAACACAGTACTTGGTCTGCTGCTGGCAAAGCCAGGTGTTTGTTACAGTGAATACAGAATGCATTTTCACTGCCCACCACCATCTTACCAGTCCTTGTTTTAATTTGATAACCCTGAAAACTGGAGATTTTGTTAATTTAGCTTTATTAGAAGCTTTGACTCTATTAAACATTTAGAACAGGATATGTTCTAAACATTTATGTGAAGAATGATGGTGATTACAGCTTTTGAGGTGTTTTGTGGTGTGGAGGAGAAAGAGGCACAATAAGTCAGAAAAAAATAAGTTGAACACTTATCCTGTGTTTGTGCCTGTCTGGATACTTATTTTTTCAAAGGATTTTGTTAAAATTGGAGATGGATATATGAAAAGTGCTATGAAGTTGTTAAACATTTTGCTTAGGAAAGAAAATCCTTGTCTGTACAGAACTTTCTAAAAATACCTGGGTTAGTGTTATTAACTTATGTGTAATGTATTTGCTCTTCTAAGTGAATTTAAATGTCTACCTTTAAACAAGTGGGAGTATTACAAGCTGACATCATGGCCCAGAGTTTATATGACTTTAAAAAGCCAAGTACAGATACTTTCTCTATGACAGATAATATAAACTATGGCTAATCCTCTCCAGCCCCCAGCCCCAGTCTCTTTCAAAAGTAGTCCAAGCTTTCAAAAGATCCCATATTAGTGAGAATGATGGAAAAACTCAACTGAACTCATATCTTAGCATTAGATACATATAATAGCTCATAAGAATTGATAATGAAAAAAGTGATTCTGGTTGCCAGTGAAACTTGGCTGGGATGGTATTAAGAGGATGTTGTAATTAATGTAAAACCAATCACCAGTCTTCCATGGGGAAATGCAAATTGCAAGTTGTTAGGAGGCCTGTTTTGTTCCATCAGACTTGTATTGCTGCTAATCCACTTAGCAGCACACATGTTCCTCTGCTGAGGTGTTTTTAAATGCAAGTTTTGAAGTATTATTCCTGTTTTAGAGATTCTATAGATTTATTTAGGTTCTAAATTTTGACTTTTCTGATTTTACTAAATATATAAGTATGTTTCCCTGCTCTTTCTTAGCCAGACCCATGGGCTGAGGTCAAAGGAAGTGGCTCTGTTCTGTTCATTCTCCTAAGCTCCTGGAGACTGCACTGTACAAAGCTATTGAAGTAACCACTTGACATACAGTAAATGTGGTACATATTCTGAGTGGTCCATATTCTGTGGTACATATTCCTGTCTGTGCAGTTGAAATTCCAGGATTCTGCTGTATCTGATGTTCTCTCCTTCTGCTGGTGAGCAGGAATAGCTGCACAAATCCTGCATTTAGTTACCTGTCTTTTTCAGGGTTGAACACAACATGAAAACAAACTTTTGTGCTTTGTGTTTTGTTTAATTCATTCATCTAAAGGCACTCATAGACAACTACTCCTTCTTGCAGTGCCTGTGCATTCTGGCAGTCAGCAGGAGGAAATGTGTCAGCCATAGCTGGGCTGTTCCTCAGCACAGAAACTTGTCCCCAAGCCTGAATGTTCAAATACTTCCGTTGTGAAGAGCAGCTGTGCTAATCCTTTCAGACATTGAAGGTTTTGATCCAGGTATGCAACCAACAAGAACAACTTCCAGAAAAAGAAATAATTTTGGTTTGTTCAGCCCTTTACTCTGACATGAAAGCCATTTCTGAAAAAAAAAAAAGCCATCTGCTACTTTATTGTTTGATATCAGTGGCAGAATAATGTCCGATTTTAATATCACACTGTTGGCTATGTACTGCACTAATTTGTTCTGTGACATCAATGAATCAAAGTAGAGTTCCTGATAGAAGAACATCAAAAGGAAATTAATCTCCCTGTGATAGTATTAATAATTTCAGAATGGCCGTGTTTTGCTCAATTATGGTAACCATTGAGAGCCGTGTTTTTGTGGACTGTTAGATCAATATCACAACTGCTACACAAATCGAGGGTGTGACAATGAGACTGGTGCTCCTCAGTAGCCAGCAGTGTCCTTACTAATGGATAAAAATCTTAACTGAACATTCCTGGTAGAATTTTATGGTTGGTTAAGGAAAGGAGACAGGCAAGTGTGAACTCAATGGGGAAGGGGGGAAACTAGAAAAAAAGCCCTTCACTTTTCCATATGTTGGGCAGGACAATGGGCCTGGCATTAAAGGTAGAATTTACAGAGTTTGTAAGCAGAAATTAGCTATGTGATTCTGGAAAAAATTCAGTGGAAATGGAGGCTAATTGTGTACATACAGGAGCTGTCATAAAGTGATTCAGCATATATCTCCTGAAAATACAGTTTTGAAGTATTTTATTAGTTTCTTTTTTTGGTTGTTTTTATATAAACCCTGTCAGATAAATACAGTGTTTATTAGAAAGCATATTCCTTTATGTGTATTCATACAGTTTCACATCTTTCCCTACAAATAGGTATACACAGGTTTTGACACAATAAAAGAAATTGAGCATTTTTAGATACAGATCCTTCCAAGTGCTTACTCAATTCAAGGGTAGAAGAAAGGGTTACTGTGGTAAAGCATGCTTGTTGTATCTGCACAGCATGATACCCACAGACAGACTGGGACTATATTTAGGGTTCTGGTTGTGTGCTGAGAATAGAACTAAATGAGTACAGGGCCCCAAATGTGTCACTGAAATAAATATTGGCAGTATGGATGTGTGATCAAAATATCCAAATATATCAGAGACTGACTGCAGAACTTAGAGTCAAGAATAGTCCAGGTAGGGGTAAGATTTCAAATCTAGTATTCCCCTTTCTTTATGTTTACCACCTTTACCTTTCCCCCCTTTTTGTTCTATTCCCCCTCAGCTGGCAGTCAGGGCTGTTGTTCCTTAGCCTGGGGATGTGCAGGGTCGATCTTGTCCTGCAATCAGCCTTGGGGGTCAAGGCAAACACTGGGAAATCTCTTACCAGTCAGTAACTGTCATGAGCAGATCAGACCTGACTTGGGGAAAATTAATTTAATTTATTGCCAAATGAAACAGATTTGAATGGTGAGAAACAGACAAAATAAAAAACACTTGCCTCTGCTCCCATCGTCTTCTTCCCAGGCTCAACTTCACTCCTTCCTTCCCAGCTCCTCTGCCCACCCCAGCCCCAGCCAGGGACTCCCCAGGCTCAGTGCCCTCAGGGCTGCTCTTCTGTTGTCATTCCAGTTTTCCATTGTGCTTTTCCTCACCCCCTTCCCTCACTGCCAGGCAGTTTTACCCCTTCCCCTCACTGCCGGGCAGTTTTGCCCTTTCCCAAAGTGCTCCCACAGAGGTGCTGAGGGCTCAGCTGTGCCCTGTGCTGGGGCAGCTGCAGAAGTGGCTGGAACCATCCCTGTGCCAGGCCCTGATGCACTGATCAGCTTTATACTAATCAGCTCTTTATTTCTTTATTCATGTATGACTGCTGCTGATAGGAATGAGCTCGGGCTTTGTCTAGAAGGATGCAGTGACTTTTTAAAAGATTCTATAAGGTTCTTAACAAGTCTGACATTCCTTGTTCTAGATCAGCACTGTGAGAGCAAGGACTTCCTGCAGTGACTGAGATAACATCAAATGCTTTTCCAAGCTCTCTTTCCATCTGGAATGCTGCAATAATATCTTGTATTAAAGACAGCAGATGAATAATTAGACAGTACCGTGGAAAGGTATCCACTGAGTAGGGACCTTGGGAGGACCAGTACAAATCCAGCCATCAGCATCTCCTCTCTGGTCTCCTCTTCACCACCTCTTTTGCTTTCCCTTCTGCCCAAGCTGGAGTTTTCAAAGGGAAACCGACTTAAACAGGATTTGATAATGTGGCATTTGAAGGAACTCTTCTCTACACTCAGAGATTGACAGCAGATGTACTGCTGGGATTGTCCTTGCCTGGTTCTGGTAATGAAGAAAGCAATGACAGGAAAACAGAGAGGTGATCCCCCTGTAGTATTGAACAAGGGCTATTCCCAAGTGCTGTCATGGAAATTAAAGGGAAGCTTCACAGTTTTCATGGTAGATATTAGGGGATAGAAAAAATTGTCTCTCTGATTTTGCACACAAGTCCCAATAATCTACTTTACCTGTAAAATTCAGATTTATTTTTCTCTTTCTTCACCTGCATGTTCTAAATAGCATAGACCTAAATAGCAAAGACTGTCAGCAAATTATCAGAATGAGAGATGCTGTCCAGTCTTGGGAAGCCATTCACATGCCATGTTCCTTTGTTTCTCTCCTCCAGGCTAATGATGTGCTTTTGGAGAACAAACTCAGAAAACTTCCCTCTTCTCCAATGTTTATATAAATTCAAATCTGGAAAGCAATGAACTCTAAATATGTCTTTAAGTGAAGAAATACTTAGGCAGTATTTGTGAGCATGGAAATAGTATCTGCCATTTGGGCTAATAGCTTGTCTTCTTTATAAGAGCAGGTAAAGATAGCACTATATATGAGCATGTGGAGTTACTGTCCATTCAGGTTCACTAAAAATCTGCACTGTCAACTGAAAAATTTGGGTTATTAAATACCAAATACATTGTAACTGTATGTGCAATGGTTATCTGTTTACTAGCTCTCTGCTTTTCCAAAGTCCTTCCACAAAATATTTTTTATAGAGATACAACATGCCGTGTTTCGATGGAGTCCTGCAGGGAGGGATGCAATTAAGAATGTTATGCAATAATACATTGTTTTTCTTGCACATAATGTATTTTTGAGCATTATACATGCAGGCAAAAGTGCTGAGCTCAGTAATTCAGGTCTTTACATCTCAGTAACATACTGGCTGCTTCTGCAGTTTTAGCACAAAAGTAGTAGTCCCAAAACCACTATTAATGATAAGAAATTGAAAATAGTTCAGGAATTTTTTGTAGAACAATATTGAGAATATTGGTATCTAAAATTTTGCCAGATATTAGTTACATTTTCCTTTTTTAATTGAGATGGTTTGTTTCTGAAAAAAACCTCTGAAAGAGTGGTGATGAAGCAAAAATAAGCTTGGTTTTTGACACTCAAATGCAGTATCATTTTCAGTTAATACTTCTTCATAAACTATAAAAAACAGTGATGATAAAACCCTATCTGGATACCAGTTTTTTTCCTGTAGTTAAAGTTGGACTTCATATTTTTTTGTCATTTGTCCAGGGCTTTTTGAGTTTCCCAAATTCTGAACTTCCTAAACAATCTTTTTTTTCTTTTTTTTGTGCACTTCTGCAGTTGCATAAATTTAAAATGAAGGATATCTTTTTAAAATATCTACTCTCTATTTTTGTTTTTCTAATGGTAACACAACCTCTATTTTCTTCTTACTAATATTCAGAACAATATATTGCTCCAAAACTGGATCACCTAATTAAACTGAAAAGGAAAATCCTTGCTTTATAATACTGAATTCAGTAGTTCAGTAGGGAAAAAAAAATCCAGTGAATGAGTTTTTAATACTCTGATAAATCATAGCAATACCTTTTATTGCTCAATTAATTTACTACTATGTACTATAAGTAATAATTAATAGCAGTGCAGTCTCCCTACCTTGTCTGCCGTTACCACCATGACCCTTGGTAATGCTGCAGAAACATTTTAAACCTTCTGAACTCTAAATGTGGGTGGATGCCTTTCATGGAAAGTAACACAAAGTTTCAGAAGCTAAATTATTGATGTTTTGTGCATGCAACTTGTACCTGTTTGGTAACAGTGAAAACTTTATAGGCAAATGTGTGATCACTGAGAAAATACATTTTGTTGTGTATGTAAGATTGTATTGTATTTTTAGGAAAAAATGGAAAGAGCAGGATGTATTCAGTTGTAGGAATTTGTGTCTTGTTATACAAAAATGCTCTGCAAACATGTCTAAATTAAAATCTTGTGGAAATGAAATATAGCAATTTCCCTTTTGGAATTTATCAGCGATCACTCTAATTCACAGAGCACCTGCAAAACATTTTCCTCTTACAGACAATTTGGGTATCTGTGTTGATGAGTTCCTGAGTGCCCACTGGCACATTTGTTTGAATTCTGGGTGGAGGTTTGCTTTCTGTGCTTTAAAGCAAGAAAAGCCCCCTAGATTAGACCTTTGCAGCTAATCCAAAAGTTCAGGATAACCCTGATTTTTCAGATTTCTCTGTTTTGTCAATGCTGGACCGTCATGTCAGCTACAGGTGTAGTCACATAATGTATGAGTGCTGAAACTCTTGCCTGGGATTACAAGTTAAATATGTAACTAAAATTAATTTTAGAACACCTGTAGTCTCCTTACAGTGTTGTGGAAGTCAGATTTAGTGGGATGGTTGATAAATTGCTTTTCATGTTAAGCCTTTTAAAACAGAAGGTTTTGGTCGGTGTGGTGAGTAGGCACAGAACTCCAGGAGTGTCATCTACTTGTAATCTGCATTGCATTTACCTTCTGCTCCTCTTTTTGTGATACCTGTAGTTTGTGAGCCAGGATTTTACTGTTGTGCAGCCATTTCAGTAAGTACAGTGGTATGTTGTTAACTGATGAGTTAATTATAGCTGTTGACTCTCATGTTGATCTCAAGTCCTATTTTCAAGCTGTGTGGCAGGAACCTGTTCATTTCCTTGGGACACCTGTATGTGGGGAACCTGTGACCATGAATTATCTGCTTTTCTTAGCACTGTCTCTTGTCTGCTGTACTCTTGGCTATTAATTTGCAATAGATCTACCATTAGTAAGCAAGCTCTTATTCCAGAGTTGCCCGTTCCCTGATGAAATCACCTCTCAGGAAGAGTGATCAGTAAACTATGTTTGTGAAGACTGCCTCTCTTTTTGTGGAAATTCCACCCAGGTGAGGATTGTGACTGGAAAGATACTAAGTAAGATGACAGGAGTAATTCATAAACATCCCACCCCTGATATATTCTAGAAAGATTTATCATAAGCTGCTGAAGTGGAGTTTCCCCTAAGACAATGGTGAAAGCTCTGTGTGGGATCAGAGCCTCGAAATTCTGACTAACTTGCAATTTCTATTGTGATTAACATTTAGCTGGTTGGAAGTTACAATAGCTCTGGGAACTAGGCAGGATAGGGTGTGTGGGGAGGGTCTTGATAAAGAAACAGTGACTCTATCTTCTGGCTGAAATGAGAAATGGAAGAATTTTTGATTGAGGTAGAAAATACTAAAAGGTATCTTAGAATTAGTGTTCAGAAAATGATATGCAGATGCCAGTAGGAAATAAGTACTCCATTAATTCCTGTATCAGTAGGTTTTCTTTTTGACTGCAACAAGTTTCATATGCTAAAGAATATTGTAAGTACATCTTGAAGAAGACATCTTTATTACATTCACGTTACATACGACAAGCTGGTTCAAATAATTCCTGAGAGCAACCATGTTATCTTGAAAACAATGTTGAAATTTTGTTGATGCTGTGGATTATTGATTGACAACAGATGGCAGTATAGCAGGTGTATTTACCTTGTGATGAACAAATGCCAGTGTATGAGACATGGCTGAAATTTATAAAAAGGCAGTTGGGAGCCTAGTTCACTTCTTTTAGATTATTTAGTCACTCCAGAAATTATCCCTTTGTTAGGAATTGACTTGTATCAGAAAGATGAGGGGTGATAAAAAGTGGATTGAATTCTGCAGGTCTGTTCCTTACTCACCCAGATGAGCTGCAGCAGAGACTGAAGAAGTCTCCAGCCCACCTGAGATGATCAGAGCTATCCTTTCCATCTCCTCCTCCTCTCTGTGCTCACTCCAGCCTTATCACAGAGAGGAAATGTCCCAGTTTATTTTGTGATGTTCTGATTTTAGTATCTTAGCTGGAAATGCCTATTTCGCCATGTGGAGGCATGAGATAAGAGTTGAGAGTTTTCTCGAAATTGTTTCTACTCTGGATTTTTACACCTCTTTCAAGCTGTCTTGCCCTTCATGTGCTTGAGAATGTCACCATTGATGATCTCAAAATCACAAAATATTTGAAGAAACTATGAGCAAACTAAATGAGCAAAGAAAGCCCACATTTAGACTTTCTTTTACAGATGTGATTTTGCAAATAATTTTTTATATTGGGAATTTAATTTTTAAGGGAATTTGGATTTCTGTAGCAAAGTAAACCCACCAAACTATATTGTAGCTGTATACCAATTTCAATGGATCTAAAATATGACAGTAAAGATTATTTGTATGCATTCAGCTTTATGTACATGTCTAAACAACAATCCTATCTCCAGTATCTTGTAACCTATGTGTACAGTTGGCTAAACAGTTAAAGTATTCATGTGCATTATTTTTATCTGATGGAGTGCAGTGCAGTAAGTACACCCAAAAGGACAATACTGCTCACTCCTCTTGTGCTGGGGAGACCAGCAGGGACTGGCCATTTAGGGCTATGAGTAAACCAATGCTGTGCTAGGGTGAAAGGAAGCATATGAATCATAAATGTAGCATGCTTCACCTGTTTTGTTGCTAGCTTTATGATTTCATGCTGCTTAAGCATTATGATTTTGTGATTGAACTGTCTGTTTTCCTCCCTTGCAGGGTAATAAGATGACATTGAAGAAAACCCTCCTATTTGGATTGTAGCATGTGCAAATATATCAACATTGAATCTGAATCCCTGAATTAGCCCTGATTTGCCCTCTATTCTTTTCAGTCTGTGAGTTTGCACTGTCTTCTGAATTACTCCATGGATACTTCCAAGAGTAACAAGAGTCAAGAAGTTTTTCTTCAGTTTGAGAGGGTTTGACTCCCGTTTTGCTGTTTGCACACCACAGTTTATAAGTTAATTGGTCGCTGAAACTGTAACTGTTTTATTTTTTCTTATAATTTTGTTTCTGGTTAACACATCAGCCGAGGAAGAGATAAATCTGAAGTTGTTTCAGCAGAAGATATCGTTTCACTCTAGGAGATCTTTCTGTGCTTTTTCAAAGAAAAAAATGGAAGTTTTGTTTTGAATTCAGAGGAAGTGAGATCAAACTCTCAGTCAGTTTAGACATAAGAAATGAACAAATGGACTTGACACAATAACATGTCATTTAGGTTGTTCATGTTACACTTTTATTTGAGAGTATTCCCCTCTTCTTCTGAATAATTTATTTATTTTTTATCAATGTAATGTTTTATGCCTTGGATTTTTATAGTAAATTTGCATTTCTGATGCTGCTATTAGACAGGAGTAATAGAGCTTGATAACAGTAGAGAGATTGAACACAAACATATGAGAAAGAGAAGGGATGAAAGTTCTTTTGGGACTGTAGCTTTAGAGCCATTACTTACAGGAATATTCCAGAACAATGACCACTGCATTTTTGTTAAAAAAAAAACTATATTGGTTTAAAGCATTGTTTAAAAAACAATGCATTTTTTGTTCTTTTTGTTTCCCTTAGTATTCTGAAACTTTTGGCTTTGAACAGTGTGTTCTCATAATTACTGAATGTTATAAACATAATTTAAAAAGAGAAAATGAGATTTTTAAAATATAACAATACAGCTGCAGGAGTGGTTAGATGAGAGGAAATACCAAGGAACAGGAGACTTGTGAAAAATTGTGTTGCCAACGCAGTAACAAGTAAGAGAGATATAAATCAAAATAAGCATTCATTGTGTTCTGCTTAGTTTCCCATTCACCTTCTTGGAAAATAATGCTATTATGTTTCCATTAGGGTGGATTCTTCCATATGCACTGCTAACTGAGCTGAAAGCAGAATACTGGAGCAAAGACAGCAATTCTGAAGTTCTCAAAATTGTCCTGCCGTAATCAGTGGTAGGTTTCTCCTTGTTTTTGCCTTGAAATGGGATGGTCCTACATATTATTTCTTCAGTAACCTTGATAGTCAATTACTTCTGAAGGAATTCTCATATAATTAAGTGGTAAGTGTTCCAAACTGGTGAAGAGTTGTAATCAGCAGTAAAACAAAGGTCACAGTGAAAGGATCTCTTCGGTTCAGTTCATGTCAACACTTGGAGATGTTGGATCTCTGGATCGCTGCTGAGATCCAGCTACTTTCCAGCAGCTGCTGTCTGAAAGAACATGTAATGTTCTTTCTTAGGAACATGTAATGAGCCCCCTTGGTAGGAAGGTAAAAGTTTGTGAAAGAAGTTGCCAGGAACAAAAAAAGGTTTTGAGAAATAAACTCAAAGTATTTGAATGTATCCCCTCTCCCAAACGTCAGAGGAAGACAAATGAATTCTACAAAGACATGAGGAAATTGTGTTTATTTTTGAAATTGTATTTTAAATAATGTGAAGGCTCCTGTTAAGTCCTCTCAACTTTGAGCTCTATATCCTCATATGATATAGTAAATTCTGTGTGATGAAGGCTGAAGGCAATACTGTTCCCTGTTCAGGAATAGCACACAGATATCATAGATCAGGGTGTTGTGTTTTCCACTGATCAGTGACTGTCACCTGTCCCCTGAAGAAGCTTTACCCTGTGTTTACAAAGGAGCTGTGTGTGGGGACACTGAGGAAACACAGGTTTTAGGGATGTGTTCATCTGTGAGAAGTTTGTAGCAGAGCTCAGAATAAACTCCAGGGCTCCTGCTCTCTGTTCTTCACCTACAAGACTCTTTTCTCTTTGGAAAACCCTCTTTTGGTTCTGCTCACTTTATCCATCTGGACATGATAGTACTTGCTATAAAATTATTAAGTTTTTGAAGATGAAAATAGTGTAGAAAAAATAACTTGCATAGTGATACCCCCTGTGCAAAGTACATTTCGAAGTAGATGTTTAATTCAAGGGAACACCTTGAAATCTTGAATTAAGATAGGGCTACGTATAAGAGTTTTCATGGTATAATAATAGAAAGTAAGGGCTAGATTATGAAAAGATACTATAAAATAAGGTGTTTCAGGTAGAACTGCCAGACTTGCAGGTGAAATAATTATAATCTTGATTTTTTTTTCTTTTTTTTGTCATGGTAAAACATAGAAATCCTTTTATTCCCTGTCTATGTGAGCTGCTAATCTAAATGCCCATACCTGCCTGTATGAAAAAGGAAATCTGAATACCTGAGCACGGCAATAGCTCTGGTAGTTGAAAGGTTCTCTTCACAAGGAAGCTGCGAAGGTAAAAAAGCCAAAAAAGTCAACAACAAAACCCCCAAACAATTAGGTTGGGTACAGAGGAAATCAGTTCTATAGGGTGGACACCTTCATGAGCTGAATGCTATTTGCTATATATGCTATTAGATAATTTCAACTGTTCCTTTAGTCCTTCAATTGCTACTAAAATCAGTTTGTAAGGTAATGACACACAAATGATGCTTTCTGTATATGATATGCTTTGTTGAGATAAAATGATGATTTGTTAATTATGTATTTCAATAAAAGTAACTCTGTCTGTGTAACTACTGCATAGATGCACATTTGAAATAGAAATGGAGGGGGAAAAAAGAAAGAATAGAAAAGACAGGAGAAATAAACAACAAAAACAACAAAAAAAGGCAAAATAGTGAAGCAGCTGCTTACAACTACCTTAAAGAAAGATTATCTCTTATCCTGGTTTCCTCTTGCTGAGGGAAATGTGATGTGATCAGGTCACTGCATGTAAAATGCTGTAAGAATGTGATCTGCACTTCATCATTATAAAATTCAAACATTCTTGAACCTTTTATTCCACCCTGTTCATATTTATCTTTTTGGTCCTGCCTTCATTGGGTACCACATTTGTATTGATAAATTGTAGGTATTTGGAGATGTATTGATGGGCCGAAGACAGTTCAAAATGTAGAGTGCTGTGGCTTTGCATATCATTACACCTAGCTTGGTCTTTGCCTCTTGAAAGCTGTCGATTTGTGCATTATTGCTATTCAGGCTGATAAATGACAGTAATTGTTCTTAAGTTGAAGAGCTGGCTTAATGTGCTGACTTGCTTGGGAATTCTGAGCACCAGGGTTAAACTAGTGCTCCACTGCTTCTAACAAAATGGTCTTTTCCAGCTCAGAATAGATACTTAATTGAATTACTTTAGCTTTCATGCATTTTGCAGCTTTGCATTTGAAGAAAAAATATTCATAACAAGATCAGGGAATTCAGAGCTGTTCATAGGGAGGTCAGGCTGGGTATGTGCCCCCACTTCAAGGCACCTGCTCCCAGTGGTGCTACCACAATTAAAAAAAAAAAAAAAAAAAGTTGAGAGGGAGAATATGTTAGTCCTATAATGCCACTGAGAAAGACATAAAAAATTAGATGGAGATGTATCACTATGCTTTTTTCCTCCTGTCCCAGTAGTGGAACTTAGTAACACACACTTATAAAGATGAAATACTAATTTTGGATGATTTTTAAAAGCAATGTTTATTCATGTGTAGTAGCACTGATTTTTCAGGTAACTTAGTTTAGGAGAAGCATCTTAAAGCCTCTGTTAATTTTCTTTTTCCAGGGATAAATCAAAAAGAATTCTTCATGAAATATGGATATGTTTTCTTAAATAATGCTCCCAGAACTCAAACTAGAATTCAAAATTTTCAGGAGTTGAGTGTGACTTGTATTGAATTGTTCCCATTTGGCACTGTTTGTGTGTGATGCAGTACAAATTAAGGTTCACAATCCAAACGATTCAGTGTCTCAGTGATTCAGTGCTTAGGCCAATTGTCTTTGTTTTAAACAGTTTCTCTACATCTCTTTTGGGTGACAGCTCTGCATTTCCACATTGACACACACAAAAAAATCAAATCAGATTGAAAAAATCGAGCTGTCAAGAAAGAAAACACAAAGATTCAGAGTGAAATTTATTTACTTCATTGTGGTTCTCTATGATGACTTATTTGTTTCACATATAAGTATTGAGTGGGATCAACCCCCTTCACATGAGGTTTATGAAGTGTTTCCTTTAACCTACAAAGATAATATAGTTATTAAAGGTTTCCTGTAGTTCCAGGTATGGTATTTGGGATTTACTGGGTCAGCATCATAAAGATATAGAATGTTCATTCAGGAGGAATTTTAGTCACCATGCTATTCCAAGATTCTTGTCTTCTTATTTATAACTGCTGGAGCTTCAATGTCTGATGGGTATTTTCAAACAAAAGTTATGAAAACACTGGAAAATAATTCATTGTTTGTTTAGTCATCTTAGCAAACAGGAGTCCTTTTCTGCAGTCTTAAAAAGGGAGATTATATTCTGACATTATCAGAAAAGCATATCTTTTTCTTTTACAAAGACTCTTGTCTGTTAGCTGATGTAAGTCAAGGTTATTTTTCATTCAGATACTTTCCTCAGAGCTGTGTTTCTAAATCAGTCACCTACATCTACCAAGTAATCATGGACTAACTGCCATGAGTTGATGTTTGGGACCACTGAAGACTTCTCCTGGACCTGCAGATGTGCTCATCAAGTACCTTTAGTTGATCCCAGGGTATTCCTAAAGCTGACAATTGAGCTGGGAGGCAGAGGGGGTTATAATACTCATTTACTACCTACTATTTTGGATTACCAAAACATTTATCCTGTTTACATTCATTGAACGTTGGGGTTCATCTATTGAATGTAAAAAAAATACTTGGTTCTATAAGCTGTAAAAATTTTCAGGTTTTTCCCTTCCTATTCCTTTGTTGCAATAGGAATTTCTTAGCTCTGCAGATACTTGTGTGTTTACTGAGCTGGAATTCACTGAAGGTACTGCTTAATTGCTATTTCCTCCCTTCCATGCCTGAGATACATTTCCCAGTAAGGACAGACTTGTTACCTGACTATAATAGTCTGGAAAATGTAGATTTTCCTCACTTACCTGCTTTAAAATTAAACAAATAGTAATTCCTTACTTTAGTACTAGGAAAACAGCATTAACTGAGTTCATAGGAAGGTGGACTTCTTAGGCCTTGTGTGGATACTGTATTTTCTCTCAGTTTTATTCAACCACTTTTCCTGACTGAGCTCATTTTTTGCTATTCATGAACCCTAAAGCCATTGCAGCATAAACCTTAATGGATGCCATCTTTCACATGCTGATCTTCACATGCCCAGTTTTCTCGCAAGGTCTTTGATGGAAGGTTAAAGAATATTGTGACTCAAGCATGTATTTTATTTTTCCTAATCTACTTTTCTCTAGTTCTTTAAATCTTTGCTATTCAAGTCAGGATAAAGAAGACAATAGGAAAGTTCAGCTCATAGAAGAACTTTGGAAATACGTAATTCAGAATATTGTGCTAGTGGGCACATTTAATATTTGTCTACTAAATTTACATAAATGCTAATATGTCGTGAGTGTCCCACCCCCAACCCAGGAATTAATTTTTATTTTAAAGAAAAATTCCTATTCTTTTTAGTTCTATGAGAACTTTTAAAACTTAGACCTGTTGTTATAGATTTTTTCTGTCAGTTATTAGTGCACTGTATATATTAGCCTTTTAAAGCACAGAATATTTCTGTGCTGAAGACCAACAGATGCCATCTTTGAGTATTTATGGACTGAAGTAACATTTGTGAACTGTTTTATTCAGCCAGTTGGGATCATGACTATTCTAAATTTAGAAATCTGTGAGTGATTACTTTTAAGGTCTCTTGATTTAGAGGGAAAGTCAGGCACTGTGCAATCCAGACTCCATCTCTAATTCCAATATAACATGGAGAAAAGAGGCTGTTTGTTTTAATGTTCTGAGCATCAGCAGTTTCCAACTGGAGTAAAATCCTGAAGAGATGGGCAGTTATGAAAATTCAGAGCTTTAAATATTTTGAGCAGTTCACTGATTCCTTTGCTGGATGTGTATTCCTCACAATTTTGTTTAGAATGGAATTTGATTTCTCTTAATTAAAGTGTTAGAGTAATGTGCTATGGCAAAGATAATACTGGGGAGAAAAGTGAGTATTTTGAACAAGAAGGCAAATTTGTATTTTTCTCTCCATTCTCTTATTCTTTCTACAGGATTATTAAAAGAGTAGCAAGAATGTGGTCTTGCATCACACTGAATGTATAATTATCCTTTCCAGCTGGTTGACTCTCAGCTGACCCGATGGAAATTCCCTCTAGTGACTTCATTCCCTTTGTCTGACTTCATTCAGCTCCTCAGGTGGTTGGGCTGGAAGTCTGGACTAATCATGGTTGGTTCTGTATTTGCCATGAACCCAGGCTGCTCCTGGCTGGGCTTGGCTCTTTCATCCTTCTGGGCATAACTTCTCTTTGCACATGTAAATGGGATCCAGCAGGAGATAACTAATGCAGATATTTCATGGTTGAAAAGGACAGAGAGGGTTTTGCTGCCTGTTTTTTACTTCCCTGTGTTCATGTGTATGCTGTATATAGATGTGCCAGTATTAATTTCTGTCATGTATTCACTGCTCTCTCCAGATCAGAGCTCCACAACTTTAATTGGCAAGGTAAAGCCATTTCTGGTGAAGGTGCCTACACCAGAAATCTTACCCCAATTGACCAGCTCCTTCTCCCAGGAAGGAAAAGGAAAGCAAATTAATTGTTGCACAGAACAGAAACCATCTTCTTCAGAAAAAACATCTACCAGAAGCTGGAGTGGAGTAGATCTTGAGGCAAAATTCCTATTTAAAGCTTATTTAAATTTTATGCCCTATGCAATGTACTCCGTGGAGCAATGTTTTCTTCTAAAAGGATGGACTCTTGTCCTGTAGGCATCCAAATATTGTTATAGCAACATATGCATCACCCTTAATTTAATTTTGTCCAACCTTTCCAATTAAAAAAAATGGGTTTCAGTGTCTTGAAAAATTGTCAAATATCACCTATTTTTATGGGCTAAGACTTGCAAGTTTATGAAATTACTGTTTCAACTAACATGTTTTAGTTTTTAACTGAAGTGTTTTTGAGAACTAGATTACAGGAAATGTGCTATTGGCTAATGTTCAATGTTCTTGCAGCTGTTTTTTGGAAGCTTTGACTTTCACTTTCTTTGCTAGAGATCTATAGCAGGAGGGCACATTTGTTTGTTTTGCAATTTGGTGACCACATTGAAAAAACCCCAATCATTACTTGGATAGGTTTATAGATGTTCTTTAGAAAGTTTTAACTCAAAGGGTGAGTTTGTCAGGGTCAAGATTTCTGCTTTGGAAGATGCTGCATTGAATTGAAATTACATCTTGACAGTGCTCTCCTGCAATTTTAATACTTGTTCATGAAGCATCATAGCTGATGTGCTGTAGGAACAACTTCAGTATTGTGAAAGCATTAAGGATTAATTAGTAATTTGGAAGTTGTCCCAGCATCTGTGCAGTATTCTGGCTCCAGGTCCCTTTTTGGCTGGGTGGTTGCAGAAGCTCTGGGATTCTGACATGGATTTCACCTGCAGAGCCAATCTGGGTGATGGGATCCAGCTGGGTCAGAGGGCACAGTGGAAAGATTTCAGGTGAAATTACAGCAACCCAGGTGCAACCTCACACAATTTTAATGTTAATACAGAAGTCTCAACCTGCAAATCCCCCTTCCCCACCCACCCCACACCTGCTACAGAACCTCCTTAGGTTAATTGGGTGCAACTGGTGCTGCAGCCCCAAACCACCTGGGGACAGGATTTATAAGGGTGAGTATCAGCTCTGCTGAGTTTTTTGTGCTTCTCTCTTTCTACCTGTCTGTGGAAAACATCCACTCCTTCCTGGGAGAAAAGGTACGTGTGTGGAGTTCATGAATAGGTATGGCTGGTATAAAAATCCTCCACTTTGTGTGAGAGATTTAGAGATGAGCATTTGAGACAATAGTGTTTATCTGGTGATGAGTTAGAGTTCTGCTTATCTTTGAAAATTTTTACAAAAGCTATGGCAGAGTGATCTGTAGCTTTCAGAATGGGGTACATTTAAAGCAACAAGCTGGCAAAAATATCTTTAGCTAGAAAGGCCTTGTTCAAACATGTTATATGTTTGGATGAAACAACCAAAAGAACACGGAGAGGAATTTTCAGCTTTTGAAATAGATTGCAAATTTTGCACAGGAGAATTCAGGTAAATGTAAAAGTGTGGAGACATTTCCCTTCTTGGTTGCTATTTTTAAGGAGTACAGCAGTGTGTATATTACAAAGAGATGTCTTTATAACTTTTTCTGTTGTATGCTTAGTGTGTAAAAATATTTTATACTTTTCAGAAATTAGCCAACAATTTGAAATATTACTATATTAATAATTAGTTATTATTATTAATGGTATTAATAATTTGAAATATTATTATAGCAGTGTCATTACATGCCCCACCATCCCTTTAGAAATAGGGAAAATAGGAAAATGTTGATCTGGAAGAGCTGCTGGAAGATTAATTTGCTTGAGATGGGCAAGAATCTTTAAATGTTAAAACTCTCTTCTTGTTTCATGTTATTAATGTTCCACGAAAGTTTTAGATTCACTTCTGTGTGACCTCTGATAATACAAATAAAACAAGCACATCTCTCAGATTAAAATACCTCTTCAAAACTTGAAGTCAGTGCTAACTGCATTTTTTTTTTCCCTAAAGGAGTGCTTGGAAGCTATTTTTGTGGAGTTAAAATTGTGTTAGGTTGGGCTTGTTTGGTTTTTTGTTCTGAGTGATTATCATGCAATTGTTTTTTGTGTCTCTTTAAACAAAAATTTAATCCAAGAAGACTTACCAATACTAACAAAGATACTAGAGTTCTTAAGGCAGTGGATTTTTTTTATAATGTCTTGCCTTTTAAAATTTATTTTCCAGTTTCTCAGTGTGTAGGAAAGTAGATATATGTGTTTCCTTTTGTGTCCTTGCAGAACTCATGCATTGAATGTGAGCACTTGTGTTGCTTTTGAATGATGCAGAAAAGTGATATACAGCTTTCTACAGCAATGCACTTGGATTTTGAATGCATAATGGCTATTGTGTAAGAAAACAAAGCTGGGGAAAGTTTTGTGTGTGTTTCTATATATATTTTTCCTTGATTTGTAAATGAAATTGGGGAGTAAAAGAAATACTCAAAATCCACTCCTGAGCACTGCCCTAGCTCCTCGAACACCTGGTGTCTTGTTAATTGCAGCATGACTGTCTCTGGGAGTCAAGCCTGGGGAGAGATGTTTCTTCCTGACTGTGGGCAAATCAAAGAACTAGCAAAGAAAAGGTTCTCCTTCTCTAGAATGCTATGTGGGGAATTATTATCCTATGAAAGGAAGCCTTAACTATTTAAAGCCATGAATGGACTTGCATTTGAATCCTGAGCTTCTTAATTTGGCAATGTGCAGTGTTTTCTCCCTTTCATCTTAAGGCAGAAATATATTTTGTGCCAATTTTCCATAAATGTGAGACTGAACTATATTGGCTTCATTTGGTCAATTGATTTCTTTTGACAGAAAAGAGAAATATTAAGAATGCAATGAATAGTCACATTTGACTCTACCAAACACATGTTTGCTCCTGGAGGCTTTACTGTATACAAAGCTAGAGGATTAAAGTAACAAACTGATAAGTCTATGAGCATTTTCAGAATGAGGACTTTTCAATTTATCTTCTTGTCTGCAAGATTTCTGCCTACACCAGCTTGTGCTCCAGGATCCCAGCTCATTTCCTGTACTTGGGTCTTGGAGTGGTTTCTGCATTCAACTTTGTTTCCAGGAAAACACAACAAATCTGTGATCATTACAGCATGTCATAGTAATTAATAACCTTTGGTTTCTCTTTGTGGAGCAGACCTGATTGTTTTAAAGGATATTTTAATCTAAAATCAAGTAGTAGAGAGATAAGGGAGCATTAGTTTGTTTTGTTGTAACAGATGTGTTTCTTGCCAAGACTGACCAAGTGGCTGAAATAGCTTCATTATTTTAGATGGATAGCTAATTACTGTCCTTTTTTTATTATTCCTATTTCTGTCCTTCATGTGGTGGTTGTGAATTAGCTTTGTGCCATTTTCTAAAGTATCAGGCATTTTTATACATTTGGTATATTGAATGGCAAATGCTTGATGTAAAGTCTGCAGTTTTACTCCATAACCAGATTGTAAAATATGAACTGAATTAATCATAACTGCAAAGAGTAATGGCACATTTTCTCTTATTTTATCTTTACTGCCTTTCAGATCATGGTTTAAAACCTTCTACATCTGGTGCACAGAATGAGGCAGCAGCTTTGGTAGTGGATAGCAAGAGGCAAAGGTCAAACCAGAGGCTGCACAAATATTGTGCACTGGATTTATTGTTTTAATTAAGAGTGTGGCAGTTCATCATAAACTGTTTATGGTGTTTTTGCACAGTGCAGCATTTTGAAATCAACTGTTTTAATGAAAACATAATGTCATATCTGTCAAAGTTCTAAATATTTTGAAAGTGAAATATGAAAACAAGAACTTTAATTCTGGGTTTACTGGGATTAGCTCTTGGAATTGTTTTAAAATCCCTTATGTGTCATATCACAGGTAGCATAGTTCTGCGTTAGAAAGGAAATGGAAAATACTGTGTGGAGCTTATTTAATTGTGAAAAAAATCGCTGAGGGTTAATGTATTGAAAGACAAAGCTGTTAGGATTTGCATTGGAATGCCAGAATTAAGACAAAAACAGAGATAAGGCATTTCCTTATACATAAGCAGTATGTAAATGCTGTATCCTGATTGTGTGTTAAAAAGGCAACCAAAGAAGAACTAACAAATAAAGCCCCAAACTGAGTGAATCCTTAAACCTGGGAAGGAAGAAATATGCTGTGGGTTGTATGATGCTCTAATGTTTTATCATCAGGGTCTTTGTAACTAATTGTTTACAGCACCTAATGCCTTTCTGTGGAATTTTAAGGCTGAACATTTTGTAGTCTAACAAATTTCTGCTGCTGTTCTGTATTCATGTAGATATGTAAGGCAATTTTTGTTACATTTTTTGTGTAGTCTGATAAAATATTTGTATAATCTGAAAATTATATTTTTGTAGTACTCTCCTTGGAAAATAGAAATTAAGTCTGTCATTAGATGCTAGGCCACAGTAGTTGACTGAGCAGGGTAATGTATGTTACATTTTGTGCTATACTTGGTCAAGTTTCATATATATCGTATTCCATGTTATTTTATTAAATTTAATATCTGCACTTCCTATTACCAGACATGCCTCTCATTCAAAGCACAGAGGCACAGTTCTCTAATCAGAAGTGACAAGCTATATACTTTCTTTCAGCCATTATTCGGTAGCCTAGAGCAAGGAGCTATGTTTCCTTGAAAATGTTTTGAATTGGGTTATTTTTATTGAAGTATTAAAGTAATTCTTCAGATTTTAGGCTATTATTTAAGTACTTTTGGGAGAATGCAATAACCTCTGGATTCTGCAGCCTTTGTTATGTTAACAGTTGTAGCTGCTAAATGTATCTTTTTAATGCTTGTTATGTAAGTGTCTGGAAAAAATCATCGGACTGATAGAAACTAACAATATTTAGGAAATAAACAAGATTAGTTGACTAAATTAGTTTAGTTTTGAAGTATGATATCAAAGTGACTTGCTATTTAAATATACCAATAGATTCTGGTCACCATACCTTCACCAAGAAATGTTGCAACATGAAGATCATATTTCACAAATTTGTTCTAAGAGTGTGAAAATTATACTTTATATTTTAGCCTTTCCTATGTGAAGGCAATATGTTGGCTTTTGATCATGTTGGCTAAAGCCCTCTGCAGAAATTCCTAATGTGTAGGTTTTGTGCATATCTTTGTTGAAAGGACTTCTGGAACCTCTGCAGATTTTGTACGTCCTTTAGAGACACACAGCAGAGTGAAAGTGTTGGAGTTGGTGGACTAGATTTGGTACTGAAGGAGGGAGGAACAGGGTGCCTTTGTACCCCTTCTGAAACAGGACGTGTCAGAGAGAGAATCCAGGCAAAGGAGCTTTACTGGGGCTGTAGGAATTGAGGTACAGATGTTTTCTGAAGGTGATCTTCACGCATCAAACATCCCTCCCACGTGTTGTGTGTGTATCCACGAGGGGACGTGTGAAGAGGAACTTCTTGCATATAGAAATATTGCAGAGGAACTGGCAATATTGACTGGAATTAGGTGAACAATGTGAGGAGATCCAGAGCGCTGGGAGTGGATGCCCCTGACATGAAAAGAAAATTCCAGCCTTTGTTAAATGCAGACAAGTGAGCCTTGTGGAACTTTGTGGTGATGTTGATGTACATGTGAGAGAAGGATAATGCTGAGAATGTTACTCCAGTCTTGACTGAAGATCTTGTTCTTATTGGCAAATATTACGGGCACAATTCAAAATGTTTTCCCAGAAATAATTTCATTTTAAAAAAACTGCTGGTTGTAGGCATTATTCATAGCTTGTTTCTGTTGTAGTGTTCCTAGTGGGTTTTTTTTGAGTTTTTTTTTAGAGTATGTTTTAACTTTTGAGAGTTTTCTTTTGTTAGTATGCTGAATTGATAGTGCTTGTTGTGGTGTCAGTCATCAGTTTTATCAGGGTTCTGTACAGTTCTGGTCTGTTTAAACATACAGTGGAACTTAATCACAATTTTTGAGCAGAACTGTCCTAGATCTAAACACAGCTTCAAGTGTATATTATCAGTTCAAAGGATTGTGTTATTGTCTAATTCAGATGAATGAAAAGGTAGGAGATCCACAGGCAGTGTAGATCATGCTAAGCGTGGGAAAAGAAAACCAAAGTACCCATGAGCATGTTAAGGGGAAAACAGGAAGACTTGCAGACAATGTGAGGAATACCTACTCTGAAAACAGGATTAAGCTCCATTATATTACCAGGCCCAGTGGCTGTGTATGTAGTTTTGATTAAGTAATTACATGCACACTGTATTATTTGATTTGCAAATGCAAACTGTCTCACAATCCTAAAAGTCAGGGACTTTTTTTCTGGAATATATGACCCTGAATAGACTTTCAGAATAACAGTTCTTACACTTTGATGGAATTAGAATTAAAAATCAAGTATATAATTAATTTTTGAAATGAGTTTATCACTAGCTGAAATATAAAAATGAGTAATACCACCATGGTTAATATTAAAATAAATGAAATAGGTAAGAACTGATGTGAACCAGTAGAGTAAAAACCCATCAGAGATGACCGAAACATGTTAGAAATTAAAATATTAATTCTCATAATAACCAGCCCTGCATACAGAGAATGAAAACATCAACAGAGTAATGACATTACATGCCTTAAATATTTCATAAGATGCCTAGCAATACTTGGAAAAGATACAGAGTGGCAGTAGAGGGCTTCAGTAGAAATGTAGATATACAGGAAATTGTGACCTGGGAGAAGAGGAGAGGGAAGTGTCTTACCCTGGCCCTGTTTCCTTCTTGCCTGTGGCTTACACCCAGGGCTGGACGCAGGATACAAAGTTAAATCACCCACAGCTCTGACCCTGTGAGTTCAGCTTGATCTGCCCCATCTCTTAGGGATGGGATTGGGATCTGGCCGTGGGCTGTGACTGCACAAGCAGCTGGAGAATGCTTCTGGGTCCCCTCCTTTGTGGCTGCACTTTGCTTGGTACTTCTGGAGCCAACTGCTGTCTTTAGCATTTAATGGCTAATCTTAACTGGTTTTCTTCACTTGAAGTGATTCAGCCAGCTGGATGTGACCTGGATATTGCTTGGTGAAATGTTGTGGCACTTGTAGGCTGGAATAGGTAGAGATTCCTTTTGGCCTTGAAAACCTATGGAACTTCAGCTATGTGATCTGTAAGACCACTAATTGTCAGAATTCACTTAGCTCTCTATTAAAACAACATGGCAAGAATTCACTTAAAGATGTAAAATATTTCATTAATATAAACCACTTGACTATGTTTAATTTTCAGAACTTTATTTTGAAATCACAGGTGTGTAAAATGTGGAAATATGTCAGTTACTTGCTAGGGCAATGCAGGAATGGTACAGTATTTCAGTCATATTGTATGAACATTAGGAGCACTTTATATTTCAACTTGTAAGTCCTGAATTAAAAAAAAAAAAAACACCATATTTTTGTGGATAAAATACATGCTGCCCGTAATGTGCACTGGGGACAAAAAAAGAAAAATTCATCATATTCTCTTTACAACTCCTACTCCTGCTTTCCGAGATGCACAAGTTTTTATAACCTGCTCATCACTGATACAGCTTCACATGTAGGAAAAAAATCTGTTAATGTTAATCTGGATGTAAAGGTAGAAATGAAAAGAGGATGTGGAAATGGAAATGTCCAGAGTTTTCACAAAAGACACTTGTCTCCTGAGACAAGCACTTATCCCAAAATGGGACAGGCAAATAGTATTTGAGGAGCTGTGTTTAAATGTTATTGGATGGAAGAAACAGTGGAAAAAAATTGCATGGGAAACAGACCTCAAACTTTTTTTTTCCCCTTAATTTTTCTTAAATGAGTATTTGTTTATTATTGAATGGTATTGAATAGTGACTATTAAAATTTATTTTGTTAAATAGGGTGGTCATGTGTCAATTTAAATGCTGCATTTTTAACAAATGTACAATTAGCACTCTTAATGAAAAGCCATAGCTTCATAGGCCAATTTCTATAGTCTTAAAGCAAAAACCCTCACATATTTATTGTAATAATCTATGGCAAGATAAAATGAATAGAAATGTCTAAAAATATATTAAGATATATATTTTTCCATTGGATATTAGTGCTATATACAAAATATATTGGGAACGTGTTTCAAAATATTTCAAACATTGTTGACCTTTCTTATATAATACCAAGCTCAGGGAAATATATTTGCATAGATTTAGTAATATATTGTAAATAACTACGTGGGACAGTGCACATTTTTCCTTAAGATGCAGCATTATAAGCAAGACATTAAATTATGCCTATCAGACAAAGCAGCAGAATCTCAACATTTTTTTTATAGCACATTCTATTGGGAAGACATCTCTGCTTCTAAAAAGCACATGCATTAACTGCCTGATTCATGTGGTGACATGTGGCATATCCAAATGTGTTATGGATCTCCCAGGAATAAAAACAACATAGCAAAATCATCACCTTGGGATGTTCATTGAGTGAATATTTTACAGACATACTCCTTTTATATTTATATAATAATTTAGTGTTATGACAATTTTTTTAGCAGTGTTGGCAGTTTTTCTTTTTTATAATGGTATTATATTTGTGAGCCTATTAAGTGCACATGGGCTAAACTAGAGAAAAAAGTATTTTTCATAATTCCTTAGGGTGCTTGTAGCACAAGAACCATATTGGTATAGAAAAATGTTAATAAAAGGTCAAGCAGAACTTTCCAATGTTTATCATGATAGCAATAGCAATTTGGGGCTTTTTTGAATTGTATATTGAAGAAGCAGATTTATGGAGTGTACAGAGAGGAAGCTGTACCTGCTGTACTTGATACTTGAAGTCCTTATTAAGAGGCACATCTACCTTCTAAAAATGATAAAAGTAAATATTTTCTACCAATTTTTTCCTTTTAAACATCTGGAAATTGGTGTGAAATTGTACAAAATGAGCTGTAGCAGTTGTTTTTTTTGCTGTTTCTGTGTTAGAGCTCTGAGCTCTGGAGTTGAGAATGGTGCTCATGTTGTGCAGTCACTTTTTCCAGAGAGTTGGCATCCAAAATGGGAACAATGCCTCTGGTAGAGTGTATTCAAGGACAAGAGATCAGAAATGCTGGCTTCTAACTGAGGAATTTGTCTGTCCTGGTGCACATGAGATTTATATTTGCACTGAAACAAGGACCTTGCTGGGCTGTGGTCCATCAACTCTTAGGTCTGCTGCAACCGTGTAAGAGTCTGAGCTCAAATTCTGATTTAATGGCTCTTTTACAGCATTTCTTCTTGCAGAGATGCAATGATTTGTTTAGTTATAGAACAGATATGTCTATTTAGAGTGTGCAGTGTATGTAGTGCCTGTCCATATTTATCCAACAAAGCTGAAATAGTAAAAGGTGCATGATTTGCCTGTGAACAGGATGAAGGGTGGCTGATTGAAATTTCATTGGTGCCTTGTCTGGTGTTTTTTCAAACTGAAATGGGTCTGCTCTTGCACCCTTGAAGTCTATGGGGTTTTATTTATTTTTTATTAAGGATATTTAAATACAAGCTGTGATGAGATTAACTCTGGCATGAATGTCTACATGTGCCTTTACACTCTTGCTGTGAGATTACAGCCCATCAGTTATCACCAGCTCTTCAGTGAAAGAGAAGTAAGTAAATTTGTGTGCTGCTGCTTCATGCATTAATTTGCTTGAGTGTCTGTGTCCCAAAACAAAGTGATTTCTTTCATTCATTTTATCTTTCTGCTCACAAGAGTGGGCTGAAACCTTCTACTGTCACACCTGGTAACTGGGCTAGGATTAACTGCAACAGTTCCAAAATCCTGAGCAGTTCAGAAGAGTTGGATGATTTGCACTCAAATCAGTGCAAGCATCTTCAGGCCCAATATTGTGACAATACTAATTTTCAGGTAACTTTCAGTTTCTCTTTCAACAGATAAAACTTTACTCTGTGTATGTACAGGTCTATATACAATGCATAAATGTTATTAAATAGGCTGAACTAGATACTTCTCTGCTTGTTTTATATATAATGCAAAAATAATTTTCTTCAATTGCTTTGAAAATCTTTCTCTGCTAGTACGGGACGCTTTAATTATATGCAAGTTACAACAATGTTATGCTGTGGATTAAAATACTGACCACAGACAAATATTGCATCTCCTGAAAACAGAAATGTGTTTTCTGTGCAAAAGTATAGATAAAGGCTATTTTCTTGAAATTGATCCAAGCTGGCTCCACAGGAACAGAGGCATGAGCATCCAAAGTAGCTGTAACAGCAGGAAATTCACTTTTCATTGCCATTTTGCTGTATCCCTTGTGAAAAGGGTTGAAAATAGTGCAGGGAAACTACAGGAAATCTATATCAAATTTTCTTAGAGATCCATCTTATTGTTTAGCAATTTTCCATTGTATCATATTAGCATTGTATTTAGTATTTCTTTTTGGCAGAGTCAGTAGTGATGATTTTTAAATGATATCAAAATGATATTAAGAATTAATAAAGAAGTGTTAATGAAGAGCAAATGTGGTTGGTAAAATAAGGTATATAAAATATATAAACAGTATCAGGTTTGCCAGTACACATTGATCTGTAATATACTGCTTAATATCTGGTGCCATATTATTCATGGTTTCCATTTTCATCATATGGTCTAGAAAAAAAATTTCTTATGTGTCCATACAGCATTAAAAGAAAAAAAAAAAATCTATCTTTCAAAAGAAGGTTCCTTTTTTTGTGTGTAGCAAGGCTTCCCTGGGAGCTTTTTGCAGTGGAATTGTGATGTTTTTCACATGTATAGAAATCCTTTTGTAGGTAGACCTGAAATAACTGGGGAGTTGGTGAACTAAACTGTATGAAACCCACACAGTGGGAAGATGAAACATCCTGAACATGGGTAGGATAATAAAGCATTTTGATTGCTGTGATCTGGGGGAAGAGGAACTTCTGTAACTTCAGATGTCTTAGAGGAATGTGGACAGAGATTGGCACTCAAATTTTGCCTGCCTACAGAATAAATATCTTTGAAATTGTCAGTTCATTTTCTAATTCTCAAATGTCTGAGTTTGACACTGCAGTTTGGAGTTTCACTGTAAGTGTTGGCTCCCAGCTACCAGGGATACACCAGGAATGTTGAGGCATGGCCTGAAGCCTAAACTGATAAACTCTTCCAGGATTGTTAGGCTGGGCCCTGTGCTGGCACTGCCAGCTTGGGCAGCTGGGCCAGGGGAGCAAAGGATGGGGGACGAGGAGGCAGCATCAGGCAGTGAGGGGAAGGGGAAAGAGGCAGATCATGAGGAGGAGAAGGAAGGACAGGTAATGAAGCACATTCCAAAGCAAAAACTTGTGACCAAGGAGTAGTTTCACTCAATATAACATGCAACATGAGAGCTGACATGAGTTCTTAGCTAAAACAGGTATTTTTTTTTTTTTGGTAATTTTTCTAGAATTAAACTCTTGGGGTTTTTAATCTAGAATTTCTCTGCTTTAATGTTGTTACATGTAAGCCCTGTTAATTTTTTTTTGTTGTTAGCTCTGGAAACAGGACAGGAAGGAACCAGTCTAAAGGAATCCCATGTAGTCTGTGCACTGCAGCTCAGCATTTGACCAGGCTGTGAAGATGGTCCAAAATGTCCCATTTCTGCACAGTCCTGCAAGGACTGCTGATAGTTGTCTCCCTTCTCTCCAGGCATGACCCAGCACAGCTCCAGCCAGCCTGGCTGGAAGGAGGGTGGGAGAAAGGCCAGAGCAGAGTCTTGGCCTACAGTGGATTGTCTGTGTTAGAACAGACCTCTCAGAGCTGGTGTAGTGCCCTTTTTGTCTCTACTTTGTCCCTTCTTGATGAAGTGAGCAATAGTTCTGACAGCTCCTCTGAAGAGCTTTTCTTTGTTCATCAAACCCAGGAGAAGAATTAATTTGGACACAGGCAGACAGTCCTGTAATAGGAAGTGAGGTTTTTGTGGTACAACTTACTTAAGGTGTTGTCATTCACTTTTCTTGGAATATCCCCCTTAATTGAAGATCTTTTTCACTTTTCTGTGAACTCCTTCTTCTACTTGTTTCTGTTTTAATTTTGAGTTCATAAGATTTCTTCCATCTTTTGTTGGCCAGAAATATCCAATGTGTTCTGTGAGCTTGAGGTTTTAAAAAGTGGCATAGAAGCAGGTTTGATCTGTTTTCTGAAGATGTAGTTGCCAAATTTTGAGAAGGTTCTAGAGATGGTGCTATGAGCTGCTCAAACAATAAAAATATTCAACACTATACCAATGCCACAAATGTATTTGTGTTCCATTTATGTTCCTGTGACTCTCTAGGATGATCTTCCTGTGGTTATTTTGGGGACACAGAGAAATTGCTATTGCTGACTCAGGAACAGTTATTCAAAGCTGAGGACTTGGTGTCATCCATATGAACTAAAAATGAGTACATTGCCTTGTTATTCACAAAGAGCTGTAAACAGGCTCTTGTTAACAAAGTAAATGAGAATTAGACATCTGTGACCTGTTCAATTACTCAGAGGTACTGAGTAATTATGTAATTTCTGCCTTTGACCACTTCTAGGGTGTATGTTTTGTTTGGACATGAATGAGAATTTTAAGGTATTTTATTAAATGAGAAAGTAGA
>JANPWX010000138.1:34536-219536 GCA_024734555.1 Trochalopteron elliotii
CCGGCCGCGGGGGCGCGCGGAGCCGCCGCGCCGCGCTCCAATATCCAGTGGCATGGGAGGGAAATGAAAACAATTGTTCATGTGGGAAATTTATGTGCTTCATCTGGCTGTATGATTTCCACAGTTGTACCAGTGCCACTTAGGGACTGGTATTGCGTTTTACATCTTTAGGCTACAACAAAGTAGCTTTTCCATCTGCTGTGAAGCCTCTAATAATGCCTGTCTCGCTGTGTTTTTTGTAGTACAGTGTTTCATTTGAATAGCAGACTTCTTCAGCTCTTTGTTTAACAAATGCCTTTCATCTGATGTAAAAACCCCACTTTTGTTTTAAGGATATTTTCCTTTTATCCTCAGTGAACGGAGGATTCCTGTTTCTTTTCTCCTGTTACGTGCTGGGCACAAATTCATTTAAGTAGTACCTGAAGTAGTCGGATGCAGTTGAGTTCTAGATGGAAATGTTTCCTGGATGTTATGCAAAGGGTCTCTGAATTTATTCTGTCATAGGTCTCACGCTTTGTTCATCCTCTTCTCTTCCATGCTTTATTTATTCAGGTAGTCCCATTAAAATCAATGGGATTATTTGTGTCAGTAAGGCAAGTGGGAGTAAGGTTTTAATTCGAGTGAGTTTTTTTTTTCACTAACTTTGTTGTTTTCATCATGTTTCAACTTCTCCAACGATTAAGCCTATAATATTTTCTGATTTCAACACCATTTTTCTGAATTTTGTTAGCTTAAAATCTTTATATATCAGTATACCTGTGTAAATCTACCTACAAAAAAATTCTTGTTTCACCACTGTTTTACAGCATCTTAGCATTGGCAGTTTTATCAAACTGCATTATAATGTCCAATACCTTAGTGTTTGTTTCAGTTAAAATTTCTGAAAAGTTGAATTAATTGCTTCATCTTTGCAGATTACAGTGGGGATACACACACACACCCACACCAGATTCTGATCATTAAATAAGAAATTTCTCTCCTTATCTCAGCAAAATCTGGTGGTTTACTGATAATTTTTGGATGGTGTTTAAACAAAATGTAAGCAGTTTGTTTATATAACTGAACCAGGTGAATAGGTGGGACGACTATTACAGTATTAGAGTGTTTGGAATTTTTATGTCATAAAACTCAGAAATGCGTGACTCTTCTTAATAGTAAATGGGATTTCTTTACAAATACTGGTATTTCTAGCAATATTTATCAGTATATAAATATTAATATTATTTTCAGAGATACTATAGGTATGTGTATAGTAACTTTGGTAATAAACATTATGAAATACTGTGATCTCTGATGGATTTTAGTTTTCTACTGCACTGATTGCATTTGTAATATTTTACAGATTGGAAACGGAGCCAGATTAGAGTTCACAAGAAGCTTTACCTTTTTTTTGGCATATATTTTACAGGCAGATTTGATTTCTCTATTTATCTGTATTAGAATATGTAAGCAAAAAAAAAGGCTACAAAATCTTTTTGCATAAAAATGCACAATATATCCTTTTTCAATGCCCAACACAAGCACCTTGGGGTTTCAGGACCTATATTTAATTTATTTTTGTATCTGTATTTTTGTTTCTGTAGAACGGATGTGTTTGATGTGCCTTTACTGTAGTTCTTTGCCTGATTTGAGAGAACATTTACTTGATAAAAAGGAAACTTTTAAAGTTACTGAAAGGAAGCACTGGTCTCCTTCTGAGGCAACTGGGTTATTGCTCAGCTAATTAGAATTTACCCTTTTTCCCAGCAGTCTTGCAACTGAATTATTCAAAATTGTGGGTTTTTTTTATTTCAAGTTACCAAATTCCAAAGTGAGAAAATACTAAGATAATTAACGAATATTTGTGACAAATCATTACCAGTTCTGCATAAAAGAAGCAATATTAAGATTAGTAAATATCAGAGAATGTGTTATACTAGAAGTGGACAGAAGATAGTTTGATACTGAAATATGATTTGCTTTTGAGCAGGTAAATATTGATGGTGGGAGACAGATTTTTGTGGGTTATGCCAAAAATCACAAGAGGCTGAAATGCTTCTCTGGTTTTTGTTGCTGTTTTCAGTGAATGCAAAACGATAAAAGAAGTAAAGAATGTGAAATATTTTACTGATTTTATTTGCATTTAACTTTTAAAAAATCTTATTGCTTGAAACTGAAGTTAACTTTTTAAATTATTTATGTTAGCAATAATGCATGTTTCGGTTATTGAACTATATCTCTATGGTTCATCTAGTGAACAAAATCCTCCCTCAGCTAATTATAACTTACAGTATTTTCCCAGCAGTCTTACAATCAAATTATTCAAAATTGCATTTCTTTATTGCGTATTGCTAAAACCCAAGACAAGCAGACATCAAGATAATAAACAATTATTTATTGCAAATTATTACCTAATATATAAGATTAACAGCTTGTAACTATTAAGATTAATACATGTGGTAAACTGTATTTATTATACTTATTTTGTGGCAAATATCTTTGTATAAAACATATGTTTATGTATTGCAATTAATGAGAAAAAGTGTAAGATTAACAATTTAAGCTGTGTTTTGTTCTTAGATTTATGCACACTGTAAAATTTATTTATTGCACTTATTAAAAGTATTTAATGATGGACTTCTCAAGCTATATTTTTAATGTGCAAATATAAACTAAAGGAGTGTTAAATTACAAAATGGAAAATTATAACTGAAGTAAAAGTATCTAACTATTTTCTGCTATAAATCTACTTTAAAATGATCATCATTGGAGTTACAGAATCCTTAAATTGTGGCCTTTATAGTACATAATGAGTTGTGATGAGTTTTCCTTTTTTAAAGGCTTTTTTCATCATTAGAGCTAAACTCAACATCTTGCTCTTAAAGATAAATGTAGCTCATAGTATAAACATTGGAATCATATCTTTTTATGATAAGAAGTTAAAAGAACATTTCTGGGAGGAGAGAGGGGCGAGCAGAGGAGACAAGTTGTGATGTGCTGCAGGGAAGCAACTGAACTCAGACCAGAGGCTCCTGCTTTGTCTTGGAGAGGAGCTGCTGCTGCTCCCAGGCTGCACAGGTGGACTGAGCTGCTCCAGCTCTCTCCTGCTCAGGAGGCTGCTCTGCTCCAAGTCCTTCCAGACTGATTTCTGCCTTTGCAGAACTCTGAGATTTTTCACACTCTTTTATGTTTTCTTCGTTTTGCCAGGATTTTTTTACTGCTTCAGCCTGTCCTAGGTTAGGGTCTTGTATAATATATTGCCTTTGCATTTTGTTGTTGAAAGTACTGATGTATTACAAGTATATTCAGATATGAATTTCATTTATATAGCAGTTATTTTTTTTGGAAAGAAATTGTTTTTCGGGGAAGGAATCTTCCAACTGAAATTTATTTCTACTTCTGTTTTTTCCTATGTGTGACTATGCTTAGTATCAGGCATTTTCAGTGTGCTTAATGTTGGAATTATCAGAAACAAGTGATGGGATTTTATCAGGATTTTATACTTAAACAAGCATATATGTACATGAACAGGCTGGATGGGGAAAAAAATATGCTTTTAAAATTTTGCATGAATAGCATTGATTGTCATTAAAGACTGTACAGACAGTATTTTAAAATATATTAAGCACAATTTGTATTTCACTGATTGGGTCTTTTTGTTCAATTATTTTTGTTTAAAAGCTTTCAAAACATCAGAATATAAAGAGATGGATTAATAGGAATGGCAAGCTGTGTTTTTTAATTTTTGTTCTTTAGATATTCTAAGCAGTTACTCTGGCTGTTTAGTTTTAGCTAAAGTTTTAGCTTTCTATACTGGGTTTATACAACTTTGCTATGTCTGACTTGAAATATTGTGCTATAAGTGTGTTTTAAGTCAGGTGAAAATGTAGTTAAGTTTCCATATGATAGCTACTGATTTGATGGAATGAGAATCAAGTAAAATTATTTTGTTAATAGTACTGGAAACTTGGAACTGAAAATACGATGGGGGGGTTGTTAAGCTTTCTGGAACATGAGAAAAAAAAAATCTTACTTTTTGCTTACAAAATGGATTGAGTTTTGTTTTAAATGCATTGAACCACTGGTGTACTGAGTTCTTATTCCTGTAGGTGTTACTCCTGCTTAAAAAAAATTCAGTTATTTTTTATCAAAATGCAATTTATTATTAGAGAGTTAATAAGAATTTTCAACCAAGTGCTACTAAGATGAACTGGTTCTGTTGCTGTTGAAGTCAAAGGCTCTCTGAGATTTTTTTCTTTTTAGTTCCTTATTTGTAATGGACAGATGTGAGTCTGGAAATGCCTATCAAGACATGTAACATACTCTGAGGGTTTTCTAAAGGCTTATGTGCTTAGTGTGGTGCTTCAGATCAAACCCAGTGACCTCAGTTTGCTAATTTTGGTGTGTGGCCAGCTGAAATTTCCTGGAGTGGTGACCAGCTCTGCAGAGCTCCCTCAGACCTTCAGATTTATGATCATTAGAACAAGGATTGCACAGCAGACCGAAAGCCTTCTAGGACACTGTCCTCTTTGTGACATTGGCCACTGAAGGATTTACAGGGCAGGAGTGGAAGCAGCAGAGCACAAGTAGGGGTTGTATTTTCCCAAATTTGTGCTCCCTGTTTCTGGAAGCTGGCAATTTATGACCTGTACTTTTATGCTTCTGATGCTCGTGGTTCCTTGTCTCCAGTGCCCTTTTTAGTTCTGTTATTCTCTTTGGAGAAATGCAGTCGGGTCTGAAGACGCCGGTGTTGGGAATCTCTGCTGAGGGAGGGGAGACACCACGGAGCTCAGGCCTTTCCTGGTGTGCATTCCCACAGCTGCCAGGTCTTCTGCAGGGAAGTACCCTCACTGCTCAGGGGCTGGGACCACAATTACTGACCTGTAATTAAATCGTGATTCTCCTTTTCCTCCTGTTCCGCTTTGCAGAGCAGAACTTGGATTCAGTAGAGATGCTGAGCTTATGGTCAGTCAAAAAAAAGAAGATGCTCCCAGTGGGGGGTCTCTGTGTGTCCAGGGTTGGTCCTGGTTCTCAGAACCTGAGAGGTTCTGCCTTTGGCTGGAGTGGTTCTACAAGACCTCACAGCATGGGGTTTGGTGGCTGCAGAACTGAAGAAACCATTTCCACTGAAGTCACAGTTTGCACAAGTCCCCTGATTCAGTATTCATTATATCTGTTTTCTTTGAGATTAACTTGACTGTGGCATTTCTGGAATTTTACTTAACTGAAGTGAGAACAAAACAACCAACTTTTGCAGCTGATCTGTGAAAAGCCATTATCATTAGGCCATCTGGAAAAAAGGCATTTTTAGCTTTTCAAGAGTGGCTAAGAGCTTGTTCTTGAAGAATAGATTTCCTGTGATTGCCACATGATAGTGACAGTGCAGTACAAAAAAAAAAAGTGCTGAAACAAGTAGGGTTTTATAGCACCATTTATATTCTAGGTTTATTTCTGCAATAATTTAAACTTTTTCCTGCTTTGCAACTTCTTTGTGCTAGTAAAGGTTTTTACAGCTTTGGAGACAGTGCTACCTGCAGTGTTAACTGTGACTGGATCACCCCAAAAACACAACAGCAGAAAAAAACTTGGCTACTTAAAGTATGAGGCTGAATGGATGAAACTTGCAGTTTATATAAAGCTTGAGTTTTTTGTGATGTCAGAAGAAACAAAATAGAATTTAGGGTGTTTTCCTGGAAGATGATGGTGGTGTATTTTCAGATGCTTGAACATTTATTGCAATAGTCCCTAGGGTTTTATTTCTAATATAAAAATGGGTATGTTTTTGATTGTGTACTTTTAATTTGTTTGTGTGTTTTTGATTGTCATTTTTTTTCCTCAGTATATCTTTTCCCTGCTGTCTATTAAGTACAATGTTCTTTCAGAGCTGAGTCCATGACAACAGGGGATGAATTTGGAAAATGTTTTACAAGTTGTCATGAGAGAATGTTTATTGATCAGGATTTCTCATTGTGTTTAGAAAATCCAGGCAAAAAATATGGCTCAGAAGTGTTTGGTTTCTTTAAAACCAGAAATTGTTTTAAAAACAACCCCAAACAAATTGTACTTTATTTAAAACTCTTTGGGAGAGAATCCTCTTCCGTATTCCACAGATGTGGTAACTGGGAAATTGTATGTTGATGAAAAAAAATTTAGCAACGGTGCTTTATTTGAACAGCGTAAAGGGTGTGTCCATACCTTCTGTCAAAAAATACTTGTCACTGGTGGGACACCTTGAGGATTTTGTTGAATTCTAGGCCCTCACAGCCAGAGAGCCCTGGAGGGGCTGGGGGTGTCCAGGGCAGGGAACGGAGCTGGGGAAGGGTCTGGAGCCCCAGCAGGGGCTGAGGGAGCTGGGAAAGGGGCTGAGCCTGGAGAAAAGGAGGCTCAGGGGGGACCTTGTGGCTCTGCACAAGTCCCTGACAGGAGGGGACAGCCGGGGGGGTCGGGCTCTGCTCCCAGGGAACAGGGACAGGAGCAGAGGGAACGGCCTCAGGCTGGGCCAGGGGAGGCTCAGGGTGGACAGCAGCAGGAATTTGTGCATGGAAAGGGTGCTCAGGCCTTGGCAGGGGCTGCCCAGGGAGCTTTGGAGTGCCCATGGCTGGAGGTGTCCCAGGAAGGGCTGGAGGTGGCCCTGAGTGCTCTGGGCTGGGGACAAGGTGGGGATCAGGCACAGCTTGAACTCTGATCGTTGAGGTCTTTTCCAGCCTCAGTTACTCTGATTCTATCAAAAGGATGGGTGTGAGAAGCTAAGTTTTTACAGAGAACAAATATTAACTAAGGATGGCTTGAACTGAACGTTGTGAGGGTGGCTTTGCAAACATCCCAGAAGAGCTGAGAATGGACTGTGCAGTGAAGCTTTTGTCCACATCAGGATTTAAGTGCTGGATTGGGTGTCGTACAGGCAGTAGGAGTGCACAGGAAACAGGAAAGAAAAGGTTCTGTTCATTCTGCTGCTTCTTTGTGCATCAGCTGCCCAATACCACACTGGGGACTCTGTGCTGCCAGCCAGCACTTCATTCCTTGTGTGGAAAAGAGACCAGAGTGGCCAGCTGGAGGGGATGGGGTGCTTTGTTTGTTTTCTGAGTGTATTCCATACGTATTTTCTTGTGCAGATGGTCTTCTGTACTTTGGACATACTCTTGAAGGAATAAACTTGCAGAATTTTCTACCCAACTGTGCCTATATCTGAATCCTAAACTTTTGCCATAGATTTTTTTTTGTAGTCTAATGATGATGTTTTCCTCCTCCTTAGTTTATTTTTTTCGTTTCTAAATCACATGTATATTTTTAATATATGAGAAGTACTTTTAAATATTGCTTTTCCATATGCTGCTCTAAATGTATATACATTCCCCATATTGCAGTGTTATTCAGTGGAATTTATCTGTACTTCAGGAAATCGCAGGCAGGACAGATGGAATTCTGAAGCCCTGGAAAAGATACACACTTTGCTCCCAAATGGTGATGGATATGAGTCAGGATTATGAACATGAGGGAGCTGGGTCTGTGAAAGTGCAGATGATAAGATCCATGAAGTAATCTTTCCATTTAGATGGTGTCCAAAATATGAAAATATCTGAGAATCCTTGATGAGGGAGTTTTAGGTGTGGTATCCTTTGGTTATAACTCTGGATTAAAGCCACTGATCTTATGCAGTTTTACAGTATGAGAGGCAATTTTTCTCTTATGTTAATAATGCTGGATCCACCACTGAATGAATATATATACATATATTTGGATATATGTGTTTTAACTGAGACATGTAAGTTCTTTTTGAATATATGGCTTATTTATTTTTCATAGTTTGTGCTTCCCAAAGCTCAAAATCACACAGATTTCAGTGTCAGAAACATGGGCATGCTATTATTTCTTCAGTGAACACTAGGTCTCAAGGATAAGCTTTTGTATTGGAATTTAATTTTTTATTCCTCATCAATAACAAGAGGGATATTATCAGTAGATGTTCAAATATTTTGTGGTTTACCCAATGATTTTTTCAGGTTTGGATTTGGTGGATTTGTACTTAAGTTTTCTGTGCTATCTATGAGCATTTTAGAGTTTTCATTGGAGTCTTGAAATACTCAGTGGATATGACCATGCACATTTTTTATATAAATGTTTTAAAATAGTCCTGAAATTTTACTTTTAGAAGTCACAAAACCTGCTTGTCTGCCACAGGCCCTGAAGATTGATTAAGAAACAAAGGATATTTGACAAGTTTATAAAATATAATTATTGCCCTGGGCAAATGAGTAAGTAGTATTTTGATTTGCATGTAGGCACTTTTGCAAACCTAGTTTAAATGTGAGGTGTTTAAGGCAAAGTATAAAACCTCTCACAGCAGTGAGTACATCCAGCTGGGAATATACAGCCAGAGATAATTCTGGATTTTTGAAAACCCTTGGATCTTAAGGGGAAAAAATTTTTCCATAGTTAGTCAGTGGCTCACATCCTGTTCCCCATGTTTTGGTTAATTTGGTAGGTTCATGTATGATTTTGAGGCTGTGAAAACATTCATAGAACATTGATAAAACTTGAAGTATTAGTAGCTGATTTGAATGAAGGGATGCTCTGGATTTGGCAGCCTGGCAGGAGATTGGAGTCCAGGTAGTTTTGTTGTGGTGTCCTTCAGTAGAAGCAGCTGGGTTCAAATAAAATCTCTGCAAATTCTGTCCTCTAGGTAGTCTTACCATATCCCTGAGTATTGCAGCTTCTTTTGTTGGATAAGTCATCTTTACTCTGAATTTTTCCAGTGTGGTCAGAAAAATGTGGGTATAAAACTTCTGTTTGGAATTTGGAAGAATTAGAGTAAGGTAGTGGAGATGTTTAGCTTAGATTCACTCTCTCATTATTGAATAGATTCTGTTGGTAGATTACAAATATTTGGTGGTGTGGAGATTTTGCATTTTTTTTTCTGCTATTAAGGTGTGATAAGCAGTATTTAAGGATTTATGTTTGCACAAGGATGAGTTATACTCAGCTGAGGAAAACAGACTCTGATAAGAAAAAAACTTGATGTCTTCATGACTCTACAGATGACCTTGGAACCTTATGATCTGTTCTAATTATATAGATTATTCTAATTCTAGCTAACTAAAGGAATGACATTAGCATTTCAGGGTACAAAAAGTAGGCCTTCCTGACTGCAGCTCTCAAGAGTTTTGGGGTAAAAATAAAGCAGTTCCTGTGTTCTGAGCTGGGGTTCAGATCATGCTATGACAGCATCATGCACTAAAGCAGAGAAGAGCAGCAGTAAAAAACATCCTTCTCCTTCCTGTGTAGTCAACAATGAAGGAAGTTGTTAATTATCAGCTATAGATTTGCTTCTCATTTTTCAAAGCTTACACTAGCTGGTAACTTTGATTATAGAGTATTTGGGGCTTTACATACATTGCCTCATTAGGGAGACAATAAACCAATTTTAATGTGTCTCAGTCTGCTATTTTCAGATGAAACTGTCATCATGGGCCTTTTTTGTTACACTCCACAGCCTGGAATATTTTTTCCTTTAGTTTAGCATGTTTTTGTCTCCCTATATATTATAGTCTAGATATTAGCATTTGTGGCATTTCACTTAATGACTGTGTACAATATGTCTTTGGGTAAAATACACAGTATATAATGCAAACTAGCAGATATTCCACCTGAACTATATAAAAATGAGGTATCTTAGGAGTGGTACCTGAAAGGGCTTGGAGTTACTCTATTCTGTGGGCACAGTGGGTGTTAACATGGAATAATGAGAATTTATCACACTGAAGTGGAGCTCAGAATCTATATTGGTGAGCATTAATGAAGTAAATTATAGTATAATGTTTTAACATTAAAATATAGTTTGGTTTATAGCTCAGACCCAGAGCAGAATATAGATACTTAGATATTGCCTTTTCTACTGGGTTTTGGCTTCCAGGAAACATTTTTAGGAGAAATAGGGAGACAGGAGCCTTTCCCATACCTGAACAGGTGACTCTCCCTGACATCCTCTGCTCTCCATGGACCTGTGTGGAGTTCTGTTAGCTGACACTTGGCTGTTGCATGTTGAAATAACTGCAATTTAAATTAGATTAATTCTCTCCTTCATATCTGAAGTATTATTTTTGGGTGTAATCTCTAGGTCAGGGAAGTCAGGGCAAACCGTGGTGGTTAGTGCTGGTGATTAATGCCACCCACACAGGATTACAAAGGGCTGCTTGTTTGCCATACCTGGCAGCTCCAGCTAATTGCTCTGTTAATGGAGCACCCACTGAATGCAGAAGGGCCCTGTTTACATGGCCAGGAGCAGGGGAGGAGGAGGGTCATTTTAGCATTGAATTACATGGCTTTTTAATGATTACTGAGAACTCCCTTTTTGCTACTCCTGGCCTGTCACTGCCATCAGTGGAGTTCAGATGCTTTGTTGTTGCAGTGGCCATAGGTAGTTGCATTACGGCTGAGTTTTAGCTGCTCTTCACACTTTATGTAAAACTCTTCACAGAATTTGTGATTTTTTTTATTGCTTGAGTGCTTTGTGCTTTTTCCATTTGACAGCAGTGAAGAGACAAGTATTGGTGAGATTAGGAAAAAAATTGTGTTGCTCAGGCACAAAATGCACGTGGCATGAAATTCAGGAGCTGGAAACCTCTGAGTGGAGTGAGTGGTGAGATCCTTGCACCAGCCATTCCCATGGAATTCCCATAGTGAACTGCAGCCCAAAGCTTTCCTGCCATCATGGGCTTAAAGAGAGAGGGCAGCCAGCAAGGGGCCCAGCTTGGATGTTGTAATAATTTAAATACAAGTTTAAGTTCCTCTGAAACTGTAATGTAGAGTCTGAGTGTATCCTAAACATTTGAATGTTTTACAGCTCTATTTTGATGTCTAATTATGGACTTAGAAATGAATTTTAGGCACATGAGTCTAAAAATGTGTGTCATAGTAATTCCAGTAAAATTTCCTGAACTTGCCTGAAATAGCTCTTGCAAATAAACTTATAGGCCATGATTGAGTGAATACCCAAATGTGCTTTTGGGAAAACTTGCATATTTAAAGGTAATGAATTCTGGGGGATTGTGTGTGTGATCATCTGCTCAAACACTTTGAACCAGACTTCGAGCTCTGAAATTTTTGCTTTCTGTTTCTTCTGGTGACACTTAAGAAGAAAACTTGAGACCAGCAACTGAAATCACAGCAGCTGATGCTAGAGCCCCTTTTATGCATTTACGTGTAAGAGCTGAATTTTGTTATTAACAAACAATGATTTACACTGATTTAGATCAGAGGTAAGGATGAGTTCATTCTTATTTGACTTACAGTGTTACAAAATTTACAAGAACTAAAGCTGGGGGAAAAATGAATGGAAATAGGAAGAGAAAATTTACCTTATTTAAAATATGACAGCTTTTTATCTAATTGAAAAGACATTATTAGTAGTAATTGGAGTTGTGGAAGAAATACATCTGTGTTATATGTTCATTAAATGATTATGGTTAGGTTCTAGGGACCTATGTGCAAAAATATTAGTAAATTTTGAATTTTCTGATGTTTTTGGGTAAAAAGTGTCAAGGAAGTAATTTATACTGGTAAAGACCCTTTGGCACCAGTAAGGTATTCCAGTACCTAGCTGGTAAGGGGATAATGCCAAAAGACATAAAACCCCCCCAAATAAATGCCAAAAATTTTGAATCCTTCTGCATAAAGATATAGAAATGTTTAGCTTCTGACTCATCAATAGAAATTTGATTGTTTTGTATAGTCTTGGAATATATATTTCGGACTTTTAAATTTTTTTGTGGAAACTAAACCAAGCACACATAAACTTTGGTTACATTAGCCAGTAGGTACAATTTTGGATTGCTGTACCACATTTATTCTTCAGTATTTATAATATGTATCCATCTCTAAAAAAAGTGGACTGTAAATCATGGTTATTTAAGCAAGAGGAAAAAACATCAGAATCACTGAAGTGAAGAATTGTATTTTCTATTATATTTGCACCGAAAATGGTTTCAGGTTTAAAGGTATACATTAATAGATTGTGTAAATAAGTGTATGCTGACCTGAAAGAGAACTTCTCCTGTGCAATGAGTTAATCCATTTGGATGAGGTGAAATTTCATTAAATGTAGCATCCCTCATTTGATTGCTTGAATCTTAATTATTATTACTGCTATTTCTATTATTATTCCTCCTCCTTCTCTCCAAAAGCAAATGGGATCAACACAGTTGGGTCCTGGGCATGCCAATAAATTTCGAGAACAGCAGCAAGGCTGGCACTTTCCCCTTGTATTCTGAATGTGCAAATGCTGCACAAAATGCTGTGCTACTGCTTCTGGTTTATTTTTTTCAGCAGAGAAAAGGCTTCTCTAGTTTCAAATACAGCATTTCCAGCTGTATTGCTCAGCAGAGAGGGAGGAGGTGAGCTTGTAGCAACAGCAGACAGATTTTGAGAACTCTTTGTGCATATACATGGTGCAGAAAACCCTTGTTGTGCTGTCATTGTCACTGCCTGTGACACAATTTGCTTCCCGGGTTGTGTTTCTCAGCTCAGAGCTGCTTGAGGCTGCTAAATAGTGTACACAGCATTGCTGGGAGGCTGAAAAAAGCTGGGAGAGAAAGATGTGCAGCTTTTGGGTAACTTGGGACAGAAGTTCCATCATGAGGCATTTATTTAAATGTAGCTTGGACTCGGTGGAGAGAAAAGAAATCCATTCAGAATAACTTTATATAATTTCAATGGGAAAAATATTGAGCAGAATGGAAACAAGATGGTCTGATGTATCTTTTCTTACTCTAATTCCTGGCAGCACAGACATTAAAAACCCTACAACCAAACAATCGAAACAAAACTTGAACTAAGATTCCCACAATGGTCTCTGCCAGATCCTTTACCCAGTGAAATTACTGGGAAGTTTTATATTCCTGAAGTGAGAAGCTTCAAGTATTGACAATTTAAATGAAAGATGGATTATGACTCCGTGCACGGTGCAGTTTAAATTGTGAGTTATGTAGAGAACAAAAAGAGCTTTAGGTGGTTCTAAGGGCATATGAATTCACCTTGTTTCCCCTCTAGAATAGAATTTATAGTGTTTAGAGTTCTGTCCTTGGAAAAAACATTCACATCAAAGCAGGGAATACATGGACCACAGTTTAAGATCATGCTGTTAACTTGAGAAAAGCCAGGTTTGTGGAAGTATTCCCACTCAACACTTAATTTATTTTTTTAAAACTTTTTTTTAAACTTTTTTTTTAAAAAAAGTATCCGTTGTTTTTATTAAGGTAAATTTCCAAATGCACCAGTGTTAGAAACTTTCTGCTCTTCTGGTCAAATCTGTATCATTTGAGCCAGAATCTGTATAGTAGCAATGATGACAGTGCAGACCAGCTGACAAATAAGTAATGGCAGAGCAGAAATCACTTACACATCCATCAACAGCTGGCTTTAAAATAGGAATTTGTGAATCTTCAAACTCTTTTAATAGATTAATATAATTGGGATATTAATCTATTAATCTTCTCCACACTACAGGAAGCTTCAATAGTAGTTAATGGTAGTTAATCCTATGGTTGCACCTGTTTCCCCTTTCAAAAAGTTTTAAATGAAATTCTTCTGTTTAAACATGCCCTATAAGCATGAGCTGAAGTTTATTACTACAGTGTGATACTTTTTTGCAATGCCCTTTTTTAAGGTTACCATAGCAGTGTAATACTAAACAGAGGTTGAGTTTAACATAGTTCCAGGTCTAAGAGATCAGCTGAAACTAAAAAGACTCTTTTTGCAAATTAGAAAATGCCTTTGAGGTGGGCAAAGGGTTCTTAGGAAAAAAAGAGGATGTTTAAAATTTTTCAGTTTCTCTCAGATTATCTGTGGTCATAGTCACTGTAGTGATGGAGAAAGTTTGAAAAAGTTGCTGAAAACCAGGCTTCTTTAATGAAACTGTAGTAAAAAGGGCTGGAAATAATAACAAAAATGACCATATTTCTGAAAGAGGCCAGTGAAAAAATGCTGCAGTCAGTGAATGAAACATGGAATGATAAATGTCACTGACTTGGGCAAGTCTTTTTCCTCCTGGTTTCTTTTCCTTCCATGGGTCCTCAAGTCCGACTTTAACCCTGTATCAGCCTGTGCATGCATTGGCTCACCCCCTTCTCACTCTGTCCTTACACAGCTTTTGGGATATGTTTGACTGAAATTTTCTTGAGAAAAAATTACCCAGGGCCAAGCAAAGTGTGTTTTTGTCAAGCAGTTGTCACATTTGAGCCCTGAAAGTTCATTTTAATCCAGATGAAACCATTAACTCAAAATCACCAACAATATGTTTCACCTCAAAACAAGATTTTGATGTCTTTGACAGAATGAAGTGTGGGAAATAAATTAGGAAAGAGATGCCTAAATATGGAAAAAATCATTAAAAAATAATATTCATGCTTTCCCCAGTAAAGTAAACTTTTCAAAATCTGAGTCATTATTTTAAAGCAAGGAAAATCTCTGGTGTGGGTTGGTTTAGTTGGTGTTTTTGTGAGACTTGGAGACTGTAAAGTATCTTCCTTTCCCTCAGTAATAACAGGGCCCTAAACCAGGCACAGGGACTTTACATAACTCTGTCTCTGACCCAGGTGGATGAAAACTGAGGGAAGGTGAGTGGTGTTGGTGCCAAGTCGAGCTGCACTGCTCAGATCAGAGTCAGGAAGGAAGTGAATGCTCCTGTCAGGAATGAATTTAGATGCTCTGAGGATTTCCACTTTGAGAAACCTGAAGAATGCAGTCACAAAAGGACAAATTCTGCCATTGCTTCTTAGTTCAGATGCAAACTAAAAACTTACTCCTGTCACCACCAATCCAGGAGGATTTGCAAACCTAACATTTTAAAGAGATTTTGTCCATTGGGCTAAGTAATGTAGGAAATTATTACATCAGAAGGTTTATTTCTCTTACAGGGGGACTTTCACATGAATTTGCTGTTTCATATGTAGGTTTTAAAGTGCCACATATGTTCATTGTTTCTAAGGTTCTGCCAGCAGTTAGAGTGAAGCAAAAGTTCACTTTCATTATTTTATTCACCTTCTTCTTGTTGTTGAAGCAGAACGTTTCGTGTTTTTCACTGCTGGTCTGCAGGCCACTTGAAGACCTCTTGATTTTGGTAATAGCAGTTGCATTTTAAAGCTGTTGATTGATATATTGGAGTTTTTTGCCAAGTATGCCAAGGTAATTCTATTGTGTATTTCTATCATCTGTGTCATTTAAGGGTGTGTTCACATGATTATTTCATGCTCCAGTGCCTGAGGAGGACCCAGTGTGTTAGGCAGATACCCACATGTAAAAGTCCTTGCTTAAAGAGCTTGAAAAAAAAGTTTTATTTTATCATTCTAATTGTCAGAGTGGGGCAAATAGGTTTGGACCAGTGTCTCTCTTATACCTGCTGTGCCATTTTCAACCTTTTATTCTTATGAAGGGCACATGAGATGGTCAGCAGCTTCTCTGGGCAGTGATGTCTGTCCCCTGGTGTTGTCCCACCCTGGTTTCCTCAAGGTGTGGAAATTGGGGGCAGCCTGGGCAAGGTTCAGGGGGAGGTGAAAGGGAAGTGAGGGATCTCATGGAAGTTTGGAGATACTCAAATTATCTTAAATTTCAGTTGTGCTCTGCACAGTGTCTAAAATGTGTACCTAGAGAATATTGCTGTTTGTTTAGAAGCAACATTTTGAATGTGAATAGTCAAAAGTAATTTAAAATATTTTTTTCAAGATGGGAGTCACAGCTTCCCCCTAAGATTTATGGCTATCAGAGGTCACCCTCTCCTGGGCTTAGGATTTCTGTTTGTTTTTCATGATGGGCAAAGAGTGAGAAGGAAGATCTTGAAAAAATGGTTCTTTTTATGGGAGAAATGAAAATTTATTCTTTGGGTTTTTTGTTTTTTTCCCCTCTCAGAACTCTTCCAGTGTTTATACCTAGTCTCCATTAAAAAAAACAATAATCTTTATTCATGTGAAGAATTTCTGTGAGAAAAATCAGCAGTATCAGTGTTATCTGGCAGGTCTCTACTCTGCAATTCTCCAGCAAGTCCTGTTTTGAATTGGCAGTATCAGAAGAGATGACGTTATCTTTATATGGTTTTGAAAAAAGAAAACAAAAAGTGTCATCAGTGTGAAGGTGAACTTTGGTTGTGATGCCTGTAGGAGGAGTTTTCATGCCATTTTATCTTTGTTCAGCAACTCAGATTGTGTGAGAACTGTCTGAAGACAGATCTGCCTGGCATGAGAGTGTAACAAATGGATATCTCATAATTCTGTTTTTTTGTTTGGTTGTTTCTTTTTTCCCCAGCCAAACAGTGTGGCTTCCTTCTGTAGTGAAATATATATTTTTTTTTCCTGCTGAGATTGATAAATTTTACTAGCTTATTCAAAAAGAGCCTTGGTAGTGATAGGAATAAACCTCACTTTTTTGTTTGTTTTTTTTTCTCGTGTTCTTCATTAGAAATAACATTCCTTAGAGTCAGTTTTTTGGAGTGTTTTGCGTATAGCATCCTCTTGCTAAAATGTGTTTTTATTTCACAGTTATGCAAATATTTAATTTATATATATAACTTTCTTAGGTAGGAATTGTGGGATGATGTGGTCCTGCTTGCTTTTGTTCCTAATTCAGGAAACACTGAGCTGCCTTTGCAGAGGGCTGTGCTGGGTCTGCTGGGAAGGGCTGCAGAGCAATGTCTGTGTGTGTGGGTTTTGCTCTCCAGCACCTTTGCTGCTTCCCTGTTTTGTATTTCCCAGAGCTGGAGGCACAGACCAGCCTTGCTGTGACTCTGATGTCCTTGTACAACTTTCCTTGTGACAGCCTTGTTACCTTTCCAGTGAAATGGTCTTGTCTCCCCAAAAGTTTGAGTGCTTTTTGATTAGGAGCATGAAATATTGCCATAAATCACTTTGAGATTAAAAAAGGGACCTTCTTTAATTCAGTTCTGATGATAAATAAGTCTTGGGGAAAATTGATGAAGTCACTCCTTCAGCTGGATTTTGTCTTTGATTGGATGAACTAGGCAGAATGATAAAGAAAAAAAAATATACTTTATACCCTAAATGCTTATATGTATCAGATCTACTTTTATATCTGTGTTGTTGTATTTGTCTTTCATCTTTTATTCATGTCTCTTATACATGTGGATATAAACGTTTGTTGATTGCCATATCAAAAGGCAGAAGTAACATCATAACAGTCTGGATGATATGCACAGTAAGACTTTATGATACTCAGAAATTTGCAAGAATTATGCTCTTGATATTTCCCTGCTTGAGCCTAGATCTGGTGTGTGAGATCACAACGACTTGCAAAGCACAAAAGAGGTTGGTTTAGGAAGATGTTAGTTGGAGCCTTTCATGCTTTTCACTCTTGACAGTGATTATAATGAAGATAATGAAGTGGTTGACAATGGAGTTTGGAGGAATGAAATAGGATAAGAAAGGAACTGCACTATAGATGTAGGAATGGTAGCTCCACTGGGTAGGATGTGGATAACCAAAAGAGTGATTTGGAGAGACAGATGATGTCTCAGAATTCCAAAGTCCTCAGATATCTTTCCTTATAGTTCTGTGACAGAACTCTGTTCTGTATATTTGAACTAAAACTACAGGCTTAAATCTCAGCAGGTCAGCTCTTTTAATCCTTTTAGAATAAAGAGAAATGATTGCAATGCACCTTCCTGGGTGAGACAGTGCAGAATTAAGAGCTGCAATCATTGAACTTCCTGACTTCTGTGATCTGGAAGCTGTCAGGGTTAACATTTGGGTTTTATTTATGTTGTTTATGGAGCAGGAAGTGTCTTTTCTCTGTTGGGGGTAGGAGCTGGCTGAGACAAGGTGAGCAACAGACACACCTTGAGGTTTATTGTGGGGTTTTTTTGGACTGTGAGAATTATCTTCTACTTGAACAAGTGTCTCAGTGCCTTTGATAAGTATCTGCTAGAACTAACAAAAAATTTTTTTGAGAGGAGAAAAAACCTAAAAATGTGGGTAGAGAAAATGGCAAATTAAGTCTTTACATTTAAGAGTGAATGAAGCACAATTATTCCTCCATTCAAAGAAGTGGTATGTATTTCAAACCAAAAAAATATCTCCTTTTATCCTGGAAAAACCCCTAATGCACAGCCAGGTGAAGTGCACAGGACCTTGATTGCAGCTCCAAGGAATTCAGGAAATCATGATTGGGCAAGTTCAGTGGCGCTTCCGAGGCTGCAGACAGGCCAGGGCATATTTGGAAGATTTTTACATTGTGTAGGTGCTGTGGAGGCTGAAGTTGGACTGGAAAACCTTCTAAGAGTGGTGACAATGGGCACAGGAAAAGGATCCCACCCTAGCTTGCAGATTCCAGATTCTTTGCAAAATGTGTGAGGAATATAACAGGTTATTTTATATTTATACTGAGAGTTTGTCTTAGGACAGGGAGTCAGAAACCCAGACCCTCAGTAGGTTGATTTTTTACAATACAGTCTTTTGACAATAGAGTAAATTTTTTTTAGTACCTCCCCACCCTACAGTATTGTACTTTTGTGTTCTTAGGGCTTTAGGGAACTAAAATTTAATTATTTCTGCTTTTGGTATAAAGATTTTGTTCAGTTTGGTACTCTTCAGAGGTTTTAAATCTGACTTTGATTTTGAGAGGAACCAAAATTGCATTTGACATATATGACAATCAAGCAGCTTGTATTCAGCCATTTAATTTTTATATCCAAAGTTCTTGATTTCTAATTCTGAAGTAGAACTAAAAAACATGGCATGGTTTCTCTTCTTCCCCCTTCACAGGTACATGGGTCTATTATTTTAATCCTGAAATAGTTAAGTTGCAAATAATTCTGACTCAAGCAATTGTGGAATACTTTGATATTTGGGGATTTTTGTAGTAACTGTTATGTTGCTTCATAGTGAGTTGCCTGTTAAAATTATCCACTTTGCCCAGTCCTACAGGACAGATACTCCCTAACTTGTGAGTGAAAAGCTCTCAGGGACACAAGCAAGAGAGGTGACAACTTGTGACAGGACAGTGGTGTTTGGAGAGAGCTCGGGGCTGGGGCACAGCTGGAAAACACAGTCATGCCTCAGAACTACACAGCTGGCCCCAGAAATCACCCCCTGCTTGATTCCTCCCCAAATCAGGGATTTGGATTCAAGTCCTGCTGCTGATCACATGATGCAGCCTCAGCTAAAGCTGCACAAATTGAGAATAACTGGACAAGGAACCCTCTTGTTCTGTGGTTGAGAGCTTTAACCTGGTCCTTTGCTAACAACGATTCCTTTAATTGCCCATAAAATGCATGACTTCTGCTGAATGCAGGGGACAGGTACTTCATTACTCACAAACGAGGGGAGTGGGAGTGACACTGGCAGAAAGTGCCATGAGTTTATTTGCAAATGGAAATAAACCCTGGGCACAGGGAGCTCCTCTGGGGAAATGGAAAGCTGCAGTGGAAATTGTGCATTCTGGATGCTGCAGATGAATTTGCCATGACACACCTTTCTCCCCAAGGCTTTCTGAGTCAGTTGGAGGTGTGTGGGCAGCTCTCCTGCACCCAGCTGCTGTCCCAAAGGCCAGCACTGTCTTGCCAGCCAGCCTGACTGTGTTAGGGCTCACTCCTGTATGGCTCTGCTGTAGCTCCTCTTTACTGAACCCAATAAAATCAACAGCTCCCTGCAGGTCATTTCATCCCCTGCTATTGCCACTGCTACCAGCTGGAGAGCTTCCTTCAAGTACAATTTTGAAACCAATAATTAAGATACAGAGGGCTGGCTCCTCATTGATTGAGAAACAGACACTGAATTTCCCCCCCTTCCCTGCAGTCCACCCAAGTGATTGTCTTGACACCCGAAATGTATTCACATGTGCAAAAAACTGTCACTGCAAGTTCTTGTTTAGTTTCTGGCAGAACAAATGGTGAATAATTCGTGTTAATGGATTAATTCTTTCCTTTGGAATCTATGCTACATAGGGAAATATTCCATCTTCTTAAACTGATTATAAGTAACAGAATTAACCTTAAATGTGGAAATATAGATACATTTTTACAAGACCTATGAGCACTGTAAAAAAAAAATGCTGAGGTATATTTTGCAAATTTTAAGAAATCGTTGTGGTTAGAATTCCAGATCAGTGATATTTTAAATCAATTTTTTATTTAAATAATTTGTTAATGCATTTTAAAAAAAATTCAAAGACATCTTCAAAATTATATTGTCTCCAAAATAAAGAGCAGAAGCATAGAGGAATTGTCTTCTTTCCCTTGGGGTAACAGGGTCTCACTGAGTTTATGGAAGGCAAAATTGGCCTGTTTGGTCAAATACACTTTTTGATAATCCATCAGATATGAAAGTGAGTTCTGTGATGTTCTCCAAAAGCTTACAAAATGAGGCTTTATCAAATGGTAAAGTGAATTTCAAAAGCAATAATCTGCTTTCAGTGGCAACCTGCATTAGTTAGGCTGTGAACTGACTTTAAATTCCTGGTGGCACAGGAGGAGGTGAATCCAGCTTCCAGCTCCAGTTCTGTAGCAATTTTAAGGTACAGACTATTCTGCAGGAATGAATCACTAACTCCAGCATGTAGAAATATGGCTTCTGTCATGGGTCCCATTCTGATCATTTGAAACATGAAAAACTTGGCTGTGCAGATCAAATCCTGTCTGGCTGTAAAGGAACAGGTATGGCATGAGATCAGCAAAATTAAGGATGTGGATGGTGGACAATTTCATGGCACAGCACCCACATAATGGCTCAGTCATCACAGCTGGAGGTAACAAACAAGTGTGTGAGAGAAACAAGGCTGGCATCAGAGGGCTTTGGTGATTAAGGAGCAAACACTGGGAATTAATTATAACTCAGGAAAGTTCCAGGCCTGTTCTCATTAAAACCAGTGGAAGCTGACAGGCAGCAAGGCTGAGCTCACAGTGCCTTGGGAGGATCTTGGGTTTAATGCTGCCATTCCAACTCAGAACATGTCCAGTGTAAGTCCCACAAAGAGCAGAGCCATGTCACACCACCAGGCTGGCTCAGGGGTGGCACAGGGAGTCATCTCCTGGTCCAGGAATGAATTTGGTTCTCTCTGTGCTTTCTGAGCTGATCCCCTGGTGTGTGGTTCAGACTTCTACAGAGCAGGGCTGAACACACCACGGGGTTCTGTAACCACCTGTGGTGTTTGCACTCCAAAGGTGCAGTCACAAGTTTGGTGGAGGCTGCTCTCAGTTCAGGGGTGGGTGTTGGAATATGTGCTGCAAACTGTGGTGGCTGTGGTGCAGTTAAACTTTCAATACGGCAAAGCAATTCAGAGTCTGCCTAAACTCTCTGCATGCTCTTTACCAGCTCTGGAGGAAAAGTTTTTGGAGGTCAGGACTGACCCCTCAGAATGTACATTCCAAGTAGCCAATAAAGCAATCCTTTATTATTTACAGTCCCATCATTCATAAATGTATTTAAGAAAAGGGGTGATCTATTCCCTACATGTTCCTTAAAGGGATTCCATTTTAGCTTCAATTGTAATTTTTACCTTTTCCAGTAGAATTTATTGACACAATGCCTAGCACAAGCCCCAGATTTTGCATCATCCTTTTGTCTGCAAGCATATTCACCAGCCGCTTAATTTGTCATAGCCCTGGAGGTATCAAAACTAATGAGCTTTGTTTGAATAGACTTTTTCCAGTTCATCTAGCACACTTTGGGGTAATCATTCAGTTTCTGTTTGCTTCTGATGTGAAGCATTGTGGGAAATATAAGAAAATAATGGTTAAAAAAAAGCAGTATAAATTGTTAACAGCCACATTCTCTGAAAAGCCCTAAAGATGTTATATTTTTAATTTCTCTATTTATTGAAGTATTGTGAGTACCTTAAGTACAATCATTACAAGATAATATCAAAGGAGAATCTGATAAAATGCTATTTTTCAATTAGCTCTGAGCTTAATACTTTGCTTTTTTAAGTATTGCACAGCTAACAAATCTTTAAACAATCTAACCTTTCAGGATTTGGAAGTGGACAAGATAATAACTATGAATACATAATACTGCAGCAGTGCTAAGGGTTTAAAAATCTATTACTGGGATTACATACAGGAATACCTTTTATTGGTCAGACAATTGCATTTTCATTTTTATAAAAGCATTTCCCTATACCCAGTATTATACCACAGAGATACACAAAAATGGAATGCAGAGGTGTGCACTGCATAAGTAATTTCTGAAAGTGTCAGGTACTCTGTACAACATATGCTTTTGATCTCAAATTCCTGGGAAGGTTTGTCCTTCTTCCTGATTAGGACAACGTTTGCCTTATATGCTTTAGAATAATGTATCTTTAACTTGTAGCAAGTTTCAAATTATTGAATAAGGGGATTTCAAATTATTTTTCAAGTTAGGGCAATGAGGAATGATGCCCTAGAACTTTTGATTAATTTCTTCTGAAAGAAAAAAAGAGAATACCCTGGTAGGCCAAGCTCTAAATTAAGCAGCTCAGTGAGTCATTATTTTCAACAGGATATAATAAGCAACTGAAACTTAACTGTGTGCTAAGTGCATCAGTAAAGCATAACATTCAAAATAGTCCATTACAGTCCAAAAAGGGCTGTTTCATATGAACAGTCCCAGCACTTTTTAGTATATTTTCACATTTCTTATTAAAAATGATTTGATGAAAAGCTTTTTCTGGGCAAAGCAGAGTGAGGAAGAGGGAAGAAAAGAGGAAGAGAAGGAATGGCAGGAGTTATTTGCTTTTTAAATCAATCTCCTTTGGAGCTTTTTTGGTAGTGCATTGTCATATTAAGATGACTTGGATAAATCACTAGCAGGAGAGAGCACAAAGTTAGTTAGAAACTCAGCCTACTAAAGCTGAAGTAAGTAGGAACTGTGGCAAGGGCTGTGCCTTTCTTTATTAACAGATTATGTTATATCAGTGCAGTGCACATGGAGATGCCCATACTACTGTTGAATAAGACACCCTGAGTATCAGAAGCTGCTTTAGGTTCCTCACCAGCTCATGTTCCTGAGGTTTATTTTACATCTCAGTTGGTCCAGGTGGAGTTTTCCCTGAGGCAGCTGCAGTGTTTCTGTAGCTGCTTTGGGTCTCCTGGCTTTGAGCCCTGCCCAGCTGCCCTGAGCTGTGCAGACATGCACTTAGTCACACAAATCAGTTTGCAATGCAGGGCTCCTGCAGGTTCCATGTGTGATATTGTGCTCTTAGGTGGCATTGACAAGCAGTGTTTGTCTTCTCAGAGATAGAGCTATAACTTGTGCTTGTTGCCTTCACTGTCCTATTGAGGCTTTCATCACTGGTGAATTGGATTGCTGCTGTGAAATCTCCCCTCCTGGAGGTCACTGGGGAGGCAGCTCAGAATACAGAATGTGAAACATCTGGTGGGGATGGCTAAGTCAGGTTCAACAAGTGCAGTATTTCACACAGGTAAGAGAAAAAGCTTTTGCCTTGTACATTACATTATGGCTGTGCAGCACTTCCATCTCCTTATCCTGGGGGAAGGCACCATCCCTTCTCCTCCCTTGCTGTTGTTTAAATGTTCAGGCCCAAAACGGGATTTTAGGTCATTCTCTGCTTACTGCAGCTTATTTGAACCTTTTGTTCTGAACAGTGGCCTGCCCACAAATCTCAGTCATAGAAACCAGAACATAGAGGGGCTGCATTGAGTGGATAAAAATGTCTAAAACTTCTTGAAATATTTTGTCTGAGAAGAGTGAGATGCTAGATCAAGTTAACAAAAAACCCCTGAAAAACCAAACTAAGAAAAAATGTTTTTGAGGCAAACTCTGTGTTCTGTACTATTTGTTTTCAGGATTATGATTTTTTTTTTCTGCTTTTTTCCCCACAAACTCTGTTCTTCATTATTTTTCCTTCTTGTTTATTTTTCTTATATTTGATTCTTTTCATTTACTTATTAATTTAGTATCTCTCTACTGTGTCTGGTATATTCTCAATGATAAATGCATTCAGGTAATCCATGTGGTTTTTCATATTCCAAACTATTTATGTAATTTCTTGGGATTAAAGTCCTGATTTATAGGTTGGGTTATAAAATGGAACTCCAAGTACAGGGTTATGAAACATGTCTTGAAAATACATCCATGTTATAAATAATAAAATAGTAGTTTTATGAGAAAGAGTGCTAAAATATTAAATGAGGCTGTCTATTCTCTATCATGACATGTATTTAATGCACTTTTTATTGTCTCCACTTCAAAAAAAATGGCTTGCTTGAAACTTTTAATTACAGCACAAGACCAGTTTTCTTGTTGTAACTGTAAATTTGGACTTTTTCTTTAGCTCCCAGTGTTCTATAAACCCTTGCCCACTGGTTAAAGTTTATGCAAAATTTCTGGGACCCCTTGAGGTATTGTCAAAGCTTTCAGACAGATTTCTGCTACTTCCCCAGAAGTTTGGCATAGGAAGAATGTTAAAGTGTTTGTGTTTTATAGTTTCCTTGATTCATAGAATGATATTGAGCTTCAGTGCTAGACAGATATTTTGGTTTATTGTAAAAAACTGCATGTTTCTTTCTGAAGGACATGGCTGAGGTAAGAGCAAGGCTCATCCCAAGCAGAGGGACTTGTCCCCACTGTGCCCTTGGGGATTTAGGACACACTGGCTGGAGCTGCTCTGATTGTGGAGTGGCTGAAATCCAAGGAGACAACACAGCTACAGGGACCAAAAAGCCAAGGGATGGAGTAGAACTTTGTTGGATCTTAATATTTCCAAATAACAGGACAGGACTGCTGGGAGATGTTCGTCATTTCTATTTCCCACAGAACTTGACTCTGAGAAATGCTGAAAAAACAATTCTGAGCTTTGGCACAATTAGACAGGAGATGGGGACTGAGAATAAAGACTTCTGTGTTCCTTGTAGATAAACAGAACTGCAGCAGAGTAACTCTGTCATCAGAGTGTGCTTCTAAAAGAAAGAGCCTGCTGGAACTTTAGCTAAGCACTCCAGGAAGGGAAAAAATAAAGAAAAGTATACATTTAGAGAAGTATATGTGTGGAGGGAGTGCCAGGCAGTGTTGGGTCACACAAAGCATTTATTCCTCAGGAGAGCATGGTGGCTATGTGAAGTGTTTACCTGTCCTTTTGGGCTTCAGGGAGTCACTGTTTTTGTCAAACACTTGCTCTATCCTTTCCCTTCCTTTGGTGGATGATGCTTGTGGCATTTAGTCTTTTGGGGTTTGTTATGGTAACTCTTGATTTTTGTAGCAGTGGGTGCAGCAATTGTTTTTTATACCACTTGTGTGAACCTAAAAATGGATATTTGAGGGGTTTTGCAGTCTGAAGTAGCTCATGTTCCTAAGTGTTGCTGTACTGGTGAGTTTGAATAATCTGTTGAGTGCAACAAACAAATTTGGTCAAATTGACTCTCTGTCAGCTTATGTTAGAAATTTGGAATGTCTGGTTTGGCATATCTGGGATAAAGTTGCTGAAAAGTGCTGGTAAATGCACCAAACTTTTTCTGATTAGAAGCCTGGGTTTCAAGAGCAACAGAAAAAGTCCCCAAAAGGAACAAATGAAAGGCTGCAGTTGACCTTCAGACTTTGCCTTAGCTTGAATTAGTACCTGGATTAATTGTGTTTGCAATGACTGAATGGGGCAGACAAGATTAAATATTTTTTATGATGAGTTGCTTAAAGCTCTAGATGGGTCCCCTCTACTTTCAACATTTGTATTTTTCCGCTACAAAATAAGTTTGTGTCAGTCCCCTAGAATGTTTATATCTTCTGTGGTTGGGCAGCTCTGCCTCAATCATGCTTTAATTTTGTTTGTTCAGTGAATAAATTTCCACAGCTCTAAGTAGACAATTGCTTTACTGTTAAAATATGTAAGGTCTTACAGACTTTTAATTAAGGTTTTCTAATTAGTACAGTGAATTAATTCCAACTTTTAAAATAGGAAATGTATATTTTTAAAATTATTCGAGTGGAATCAGTGGGAGTAGTGAGAGGTGATCCAGGTATGGGTGGTTTCCTGGAACTGATGCAGAGGTGGAGCCCTGGGGGCTGGAGGTTGGATTGTTGCAAATTTGGACCTACAGTGGTGTAATACTTGCTAGAGCAATTTTTACCTCTCCTAAAGATGTAAAGCAGCATTGGATCATCCTTCAGAGCAGCCTGGAAAACTGTGGGCACGTGCAATGTATTCATTGGAGAGAAGCAGCCAAAGAATGGCTGAAGGGAAATATTTTTTTTGTTTATTTAAAATGAACACACTGTGAGATATGAATGTTAGTTTGACATGGCAGTGGACTTAAATTCTATAAAAAAGACACAGTTTGTAGCAACATTGTTTAGCTGACAAAAATATATCTAGTACAGTGGACACTGACTCACATTGGCAGGAATCAGCTTTAGGGAATTCTGCTTCACCAAACAGATCTCCTCACTCCTGATGTTTGACAGCAGAGCCATTCAGAGGAATCAAAGATGAGAAACATGAACAGGGAGGGATACTTTGGAGTAACTACCTTCATCTGGAAATGAAATCAGATATTAATTTTTAGAGAAACAGAAAAGTCAAAACCTCTGAAAGAAGGAAAAAATACAAATGTATTTTTTATGAAGATGTGCTAAAGCCTTGGAGGTCTTCCTTCATTCAAACATCTAAAGGTGAATATGAAATTTGTTGCTAGAAAATTATGTATCATTGTGGGACTCATATAAGATGCACTCAACAGTTAAATGGATTTTTTATCTGTAATCTTACAGAAGATTTATATAAATTACCTTATAAAAACATGGTAATAGAGGAAAGACTACAAAAAAGTAATAGCAGAATTGTCAGAAGCCATGAGGAGGCTTGGATAGTATGTCAGATGTATTCTGAGTTTTGATTATGCTACATGTGTTTTAAAAAATTCACGCATGCGTGGCCACGTGTATTGTGTAATTTCTGGTGCTTAAAGGAATGCTCAAGGAGGAAGGAATCCACTGCTCTCTATTTGATGCCAATGTAATAAGAGAAGTTTAGAGTTCCTGAAAGTTTTTCAGCCTTTGTGTTTCTATTATAACTTGAGGCATTTGTTCTCATACCTTATTTATTCAGAAACAACGAGCTTCCTAAAAGTAATTTGTGATAAGGAGTGGGAAAGTTTCTGATAAAATACAGGTGTGACATAGTTGGGTTGCAGCAGCTTGTGGACAGTTGTTTTCTGTTCTGCTATGAGAACTCACTGCATGTTCTGTGCTATGCTGACTTTGGGTTTCACATCAGGTTGACACAGGTTTGTCATCCTCTCTAACATTTGCCATTTCAGCAGTGGTTTCTAGCACTTAGTTTGGTTTTCTAGTAAGAAATAACTCTTCCCCCTATGCAGCTTGGCAGAGGACGTTAGCAAGAACACCAAAATAAAGTTCCTCTGGATCTTGCAGAACTATTCATTGCCCTTCTACTGCTTGTGGTGCTTCATTAAACAGTTACAGACGCATTTCCCTGGCTGGTGTCACACTTGGGGCCTGCTGAGGACACTGAGCCTCAGAAGTGCCATCATTCCACCTTTCTGTCCCTTTTTCTGGTGATCTGGCTGGGATGGTTCTTTAGTGAAGAGGGTTTGATCTCTTGCTGCTGAAAGTGACTTTTTGCCTGTTCATGCCAGAGGAACAGCACTGATTTGAAGAGGGGAACATTAGTGTTTGAATAACATTTCCTTGCATCTTTATAGATTTATCTACATAAGAGCCAGGGTTAGAATTGCCACCTGTGGGAACTGGAGTTACCTCAGTAGTTTGATATGGGCGTGTCTTCTTCAATATCTGACTTTTCTTCCCAGTTCATTGGGAATCCTCCATAGATTTTCTTTCTAAGTGTGGATGCTGGCCATGTTATCCACTGAAAAACTAAGGGAGCAGCTTCCCTCCAGGCTGGAATGTGACTAAGTTCCAGCAGTGCTGGTGTTAATGGAGAATCCATGTAGGGCCAAATCCTGTTTATGGTTTGGGTCAGTTTGTGTTTGTTCTTGTGGTACAGGAGCTGCTGGTGCTGTTTTGTTCACACTCACTTGGAAGGAAAGGGAATCTATACATCCTTGTTGGAACTGGTAGGTAAAAGCAAGTAATGCTTTTTTTTTTGTTTTGGTTGATTGCATATTTTTGTTTTTCTTTCATATGTTTGAATTTAATCTGTAAGGATGTAAGGTCTTGTTTCTATTGAATTATGCTAAACTACACTGAAATGTATATCTTTTTTGACTCTTGGTATTCAAATTAAGTCAAAAGAAAAAATGACTTTTGGCTATATATACATAAAAAAATATACATGTAAAATAGGGAAAGTTTTCTGGAAAAGCTTGAATTGAAAGTTAAAATGTGTGTTTGAAATAGTCTCAATCTATTGCATTAGACAGTTCTAGATGCAGATGAAAAGTGATTAGAAGGGTAATTTTTTTGGAGACCTTGGCAATTTTGCCTTGGTTATCCTGCTGGAATGCCAGTGTTCAGATGTTGTCACACTGGAATTTGATTTCAGTTGAGGCATGACTGAGGGATGTCACCCATTCAGGTGCTGCTCATGTTCTGTAATATTTGTTTGGGGTGTAAGCTCCTCTCAGACCTAGGAGGGTGACATTAAGTTGTCAATAAGGATATGAACTGGCTGATGCCAGCACCTCCCTCAATGATGCTGGAGCTTGGGAATTACAGCGATGGAAGTTCTTGCTGTGATACCCAGCACTCAGGTACTGCAGAGCTGCAGGGATGGCTCTCTCCTGGATGCTTGGCTACAGCACATGGTGTTATCAGTGTCTTCCAAATTGTATTTAAATGTGTGCGTACTCTTGATCCACATGGGGGTTTTTGTTTGTTTTTTTTCCCCTAGTTTATCCTGGGAGAATCAGGATAAGCATTGAATCTGCTTTTTCCCCCCACTTTTCTTTGTTATGCCATCCTGTTCGTTCTCAGGTATGTTTTCATAGGGAAGTTTAAAATGAGCTTCATGACATATGTATTCTTTACCTAATTCTGAACATGACATAAAAAGGAATCTTTTTCTGCTACAGTAAATATTTTTGTAGTACAGCACGCTTATTTAATGTAAGTAGGTTCCAGAGATACTGTACAAAATGGGACCCGATTTTATTAGAGTAGCCTAAAGAACAGAATAAATCCTTTAAGCCAATTGTATAAAAATGCAAATTTAAGTCAAGCAATTAAAAACAGATAGAAATTAGAGATTTGGATTTTGCAGAGCAAGCTTTCCACAGCCACTGCCAGATTACTGTGCAATTTATCTGGATTCTGTCAGCGATAGTCAGAGCAGATTTTGATAAAGAGCAGCAAATCTGTCCCTCCGTAGCTCCCGTGACTTGCCGCAAATTTCATTCAAGTTGAAGCGTCTGTACAATCCCTTGAATAATTTGGAGTTAATCATTTGTACTTCACAGCCTCTGATAGGCCTTAGACTTGGGGGGTGGGAACAGATTTGGCTTTTTAATCGCCTTGTATATTGTACAGCGTGAGATAAATGACACAGACTGTCTGAAATCTACATTCTTGCTTCTGATGCAAAACTGTAATTAATTTTGTGCAGTGTTTCAGAATTGATCGTGGTCACTTGAATTTCTAATTTTTCATTCACTTCGAAGACCTTTTTTTAAAAAGAATGTGCTTAGAGTGTGTGAATGCTCTGTGATGCTAGTGTACTAAATGACTATTTTACGCCTCTTTTTCAATAAGGTGAAACAGAGGTCAAGGCGTGTGGCTCGTGTTTATCTCTGTCCCAGCCTGCTCCAGGATGTATTTTCTGACTTATAGGAAATGCAATCAAACTTAGGAAATTACATCTAAATACTTAGGCTGCAGCGTGTTCACTTCTGTGCCTTGTAGAAATCCAAAAGGCTTCTTTCAGAAATCCTTTTCAGTATAAAACAATTAAGCACAATTTAGGCAATAATTACCCTAATTAACTACACTATAATGTTTGTATTCAAGATTATAGAAACATTGTATCTGTTCTCTGCTGCAATAACAAGTCTTCCTAATTTCTCTGTATTGATAGTACTTGTATGTGGTTCTTTGTTTGGTATATTTCACTGTAAAAATATTTGTCAGTGAAAGATTGAACAATATGAATGAATTTGATTATGCCATTGTCAAAAACCCCATGCATCACAATTTCTTGTTTTTAATCACTACTGTAAACCTCACAGCCTGAGGGCATAGTTTTAATTTGGGTGCCTTACTAATGAAAAGAAAAAAATAATTGTTTTGCCTGGATTTAATAATAAGCAATAAAATCAGCCAACCAGATTTTACCTCTGCATTCAATCTCTTTTTTATTATAAAACATTTTTGTCCTTTTTTTTTAGATTACAGGCGTAGATACCGAACATTTTACTAATAAATATTTCAGTTTGCTTATGAAGGCTAATGCTGTCATCTGAATATGGAATTATATTTCTTTCATGCTTCATTATCATTTCATGGTAGTAATGACAGTGAGGCGATGGAATATTTACAGGCTTTTCAGAAGACATTTATCCAATACATTTCCCTGAAGGGCACCTAGGCTTAAAGATACATTATCCTTTTATAAAACACTGCCCAGAATCCCAATTTCTGAATCAACCAATCAGAACTTGTTTTGCAGCAGTTACTGCTAAAACCCTCAAGCCAGTCTCATATTAATCCTGTGAATCTGGTGGTGGGGGGGTGTGAGGGCTGGGGAGAGGGGGAAGAGGGAGCACTCACTCCTTAATCATCAGGCTTGGTACTTTAAGTAAAATATGTTATTTCTTCTGTACTGATGCAGTTTTTCAAATCTGTATCTGGAACATTTCGTTGAGATTGGGTGGACTGCAGCAGTGAAGGTTTGTTGCTCAAATTTGGGTGATTTTTTTTTTTTTTAAATTTCAAATTTATTAGGCTTAATTGGTGATAATTGACAATGTCTTTGTCTGCTGGACTGTTGCATGAGCAGATTCCTTGGATCTCTGTTCTGGTACATAAATACATCAGACAAATCCATCTCAGGTTAAATTCAGGTATTCACTCAATCTGTTGCTCAGTAGTTTGGGCTTTCTCTCAGTGTGCCCTTGTGCTTTGTGGAAAAGCAGCACTTATTTGTGTCTAGGTAAGGGTTCTTATTTTTAAATAAGAGAAGAAAGCAGAAGTTTTACACTGCTCTGACAGCAGTGATTAGTTCAGTGATTAGATTCAGTGATTAGTTGTTGGAAGAGGTAATGGAATCAGGGTTTTGCTTCTGCTGCTGGCCCTCTGTACTTTTGTCTATGCTGCACTTGGCAGAGAGATTTCTTTTGATATTCCAGAAGAACTCGAGCTGAGGTACTGCAGAGCTCTGTAGGAGCTGATGGACTCTGTGCCCTTTGTTAAAGCTAACCTGAGGATCTCTGCTGCATGGCAGTAAGTGATTTAGACATAACATGCACTGCACTGAAATTAATACAGTGGAAAGATCCCTATACTGGCAGTCCCTGGTGCTCAAGGTACTCCAAGGTAGACAAAGGTGAATTTTTTTTTAGTGAAAGCTGTAGAACAAACCTTTATTAGAAAAAACCCAGTGTAATAACAGTGAAGAATTATCTCATCTGAGACATGCACATCCTGAGCTGCATACAGCTTATGTTATCCTCCTCAAAGTGATGATTTTAAATTTCTCTGTCCAGGAGTTCTAACTTACAGCTTCAAAATCCTGAGGTATTTTGAAGTGTATGCAATATTTGCCACTAAACCAATTGGCATATACCATCTGTTACCACATGCACATATCCAAGATACTGCATTTTATCCCCAGAAGGGGTGTAGAAAATGCATGTCTGCCAAAAAAGTTGAGTGGCTGTGGTGAAGGAGTCTGCAGTTATGTTTATGCTCTTTGGCAGCCAATCTCAGTGCCTCTGGTAGTCCTGGGAGCAGGCACTTCTTCTCCTTTTCTGTCTTTCCTAAAATGTGAGTTTTTAAATTCACATGGGCAAGTCACTTTGGGGCATGTTTTTAGTGGGCTTGAGACTTGGTTCTCTTTCTGACAACTTGATCTTCATTATTGTATACAAATTTCTGAGCAAGAGCAACATGAAATAAATACCTGTGTATTTTGTGCTCTGCTTGTTTTGTGCCTAAGAACAGATAATTAGAGATAAATGTGATCAGATGTGCACCTGCATATCAATTTGGCTGCAAAAATAATTTCTGTTGTTCAGTTCTCAGTGTCTATCAATGTAACAGCCACTACACAGAGGACTTACCAGGTCTCGAGCCTCAGTTTTTGTTTAAATAAAAGCAAAATTCTATATACACAGGGTGAAGATCTTAAGGTAAGACTGATACACTCCCTCTGACTGAATTAAAAAATATGCATATCATAAACTGACCACTGATTTGCAAATTGAAAATGATTCTTGTGCTAAAGTCAGCATAGTTTAGAATATTCTTTTGCTTCTGCAATCACTGAGCATTTTTTTTCTCTTTATCAATATGGGACCAGTCATGCCCAACATTGTTCTGGTAGAATGAGAATTCCCTGAGTCCCTTTTGTTGGCACTGAGCATTTCCACTTATTTTCACAACATTAGGGAAGAAGATGCCTGACGTATTTGAGCAGAAATCAGTCCTGGTGGCTGTTAATCTCAGCAAAACCACAAAGCTGTTCTACAGTACAATTAAATTCCCAGTTAACAATCTCGTGTATATCTTCACTAATGCCGTTGTTTCCTCTCTAATCTCCACTGAAATGCTTTAATGATTTCTAATGACTTCTAGATCTAAAGCAAGATTTATCTTGTAGACTGTGCATACTTGTTGATGCTCTGTCTGAAGCTGTAGATACAAACATAATGGTGAGTCACCATTGTGCACAGGCTGTTGGTGCTGGTTTGGAGAATTTCAGTACTGCTGACATTCCAGTGATAGTAAAGTTGGTGTTTTGCATATCTGCCTTTGTCTGGAATGCCTGTGGCTGTAGGTGTTTAGACCTGTTATCCAGCAGCAAGAGGTGAACAGCCCAGAGAGTGGTGGCTGTGCTGCTGTACATCAGCATTGGCAAGAAACTGCTGGAGGTGTTTGGAGCAGTGTTTGAGGAGAATGTGCCAACCTGACGGTGGAATATAGATTCATAATGCTCATCATGGCCAGAGAGAAATGTGGAGCTCGATAGGAGTGGCAAATGAAAGGAGCTGGGCTGATCCTAAAAACTCAACATCTACTTAAAGCCCCTGCCCTTCTCACGAACCCCAAACTGAAATTATTGAGCTAAATCTCAGTGCTTAGATTCAGGCTTTTGGGAGGTGCAGAAAAAACAGATTTGTGTACAATCATCTTAATAAATAGCCTCATATTTTACCCCTGTTGGTTCCTCTCCCCTCAATGTGCAGAAATGTCTGTCCTTGAAGATTAGATGCTTGGAGATGAGACATTCTGGCTGCATGCAGAATCCTGAGCTGCCATGGTGGGAAGGACAGGTCTGCATGACAATTGCTCCATATATTAGATACATATAAGGGTTCACTTAGTGTCAATATTTCTGAGAATTAATATTTTGGAAGCATCAGCATGAGCTATTTGTAAGGTCTTTCAGAAAAAGCCTTTCCTGCTTATGATTTACTTTGAAGAATAACACTCTCCTTCCAGAACTTGTTTCAGTAGGTTGGCTTTAAGAGCATCAAAGGAATGAGACCTCTCTAAAGTGAATGCTAAACTGAAGATATATTTGATTACAAAGGAGATTGTGCATAATAGTAATTTGTATCTCTAAATAACCTCTCATGCAGTAGATTTACAGTTGGGATGTGTGAGGGGGTGTGCCTCATGCAGGATCATAAAGCTTGTAGATAAAATGCAAGATATTACTGGAGCATGCCTTTCACCCCTGTGTGTGCCAGGTGTCTCATCTTACAATAAAGCACTTTTTAATTTTTAAAACTTTTTAAAAATATTTTTTTAAAAATTTGTTTGGTTTTGGTTTGCTCTATTTAAGTAAAAAGAGACCCCACCAAAATCACAAACAAATTAGTCAGCCAAAACATCCAGAGCAGATACATTTAAATTTAAACAATCAGCTTGAAGCAATATTTAAAGGAAAAGTTATTCTTAAAACAAAATTTTGCAATTACAACTTAGTTCTTCCTGAATAAGGTAAAGATAGTAACAAATAAAATCCAATAATCCAACCTACCTTCAGGTGTAGGTAAAAAAATGTTGCATTGCCATTTGCACAAAATTGTTCAAACGCATTGATTACTTGATCATTAGAGAGCCATGTGAAGAGAGAAAAAAATAGTAATTATTGTGGTGTTTTCAACAGAAACATCTGTTGTGAGCTGTGAAAGATATCACTCTATGCCTGACCAGGTAAATTATACATGAATGCTGTGCATTTGTTGTTTTGGTGTCACTGCTCTGGCATAGCCTGTGTCCAGTTCTGGGATTGTTGCTCTTTCCTCCCTCCCTCCCTCTGGATGAGCCCATTAGCAGGCATTGACTGCCCACTGTAATCTTGATTTCCTTTCTAGTTGCTGATAATAAGAAAAATGTTATAATTACACTAGACAGGTTTCTGAAATTGTGATTATCTAAGTAATAATCTTGCAGCACAAGCTTTCTTTGTTTTTAAGAGCCCAAGACTACTTTTCACCTTGTGATTAACCAGGAAAAGGGGGTAACATCAAGCAAATGCACAAGCTGTCCCCATCCCTTAAGCTTCCTGCTAAATCCTAAGCAGCTGTGTATGACTGTTATTACTCAAGAGATTTTGAACTCATAACATTTGAGATGAAAAAAAGGACTCAGAGCTGCTCACCAATCAAGAATGAAACATTTCCACTCTGCAAGAGTTGCCCTGATAGAGAATAAATCTGTAAATCATTAAGCATGTTGTGTCCCCCCCAAGTGTGCATCACCGTGCAGGGGTTTAGGGCAAACACAGCCCCTTGTACACTCCTCGTGGCTGGGATCTGACACAGCACTTGCTTTAAAACCCACTTTGATCAGTGAACATTAACCAAAGTGTCAACAAAAGGTCATTTGGCCTCAGGGAGGAAATGGAAAATTTTATGTACAGAACACATTGCAGTGAGTACAGGGTCATTATAACAATGAGAATAGCTGTTGTGGCTTTTCCTTTTTGAATTCCTTTTTATTTTTTGGGCTTGGCTACTACGTGACTTTGAACTTGGCATGGAAGCAGGGGCTGCTGAAGCAAGAACTCCTCCCTCCAGTGATCACATGGGCCCCTGTGAATTCCTGACAGGGCCAGAGTAAAGAGCCTTGTCCCACAGCAGACATCATATTTTGACATAGGACTTCAATTGCAAAAATGTTGATGACCAGTGCAAATGTATCGATTTGTGGTTTTTTTCTCCCCCCTCAATAGACCAAAGTGGTGTTTGTAGTTAGAAGAGGAGAAGAAAGCTAGTGAAACAGAGTTGAATCTACTTCTTAGAAGCCTGGGTTATCAAACTCATTAATCTACATGTCAAGAGGCTAGGAATGAATAATTGTGTGTAGAATTTATCTGCCAACATGATAGCTACTTTTCAGCTCTCTCTTCAGAGCTCTTTCATTGTGCTTGGCTTTATTATATGCTTTGTCTTTTCTATTTCTAGTCTGTTGGGGAGGTATAGAAATATGTACCTCAGCACTACAGAGGACAGTTGCTTTGAAACATGGCACTGGTTAGTTTTTTTGCATGCACATTTTTTCTTACTTAGATGTTTAAGCATCAGGGTAGCTTGCAAGATTTACTTTGTTCACATATTGTTTTTTTAGCATTATGAATATTATTCCACAAAAAGAAAAAAAATCACCTTAAAGGTAACATCTTTGTGGTTTTGGTTTTTTTAACAGCTTTGTGGTGAATATTGGCTGCTTTATTAGAATAGTGTTCTTGTTAGGAAAGCTATAAGTGATGAGGATTCAGGGCATTTTATAAAAATGGTGTTTCAGGAATCTCAGTACTGTTGAGGTGTTATCTCTTATTTGCTGTGTGGGTTTTCATTGCCATGAAAGACAAAATCCAGAGCCAAAGCTGGTGTGGAGAGGCTGGTGGAAAGCAGCTTTGGTAGGATTTGATGCTAATTTGAGTTCAGAATATAAATTACTTTCTGAAAGAACCTTGTCCCAAGTCTGATCTTAAGTTTATTTTATGCCAGTTTGGCAGTAGAGTAAATAAACTACTCCAGGACTTCCTATTTTATTTAGACCAAATCTGCATGCCTTGGTCTTGCTTACTGTGGCTGTTTTCAAGACAAAATGTTCACATAATTCTGTTGCCAAAATTTAATTTCAGATCTGTAATATCTGGGAGCTGTTTCACTTGATTCTTGGAAAATTCCTGAGGGTGTGGGGTATGTTATTTTTTTGTTTGCTTGCTTCTTTACTGGGGCAAATGATGTATCAGAATTTTGTCAGCAATCAAAGCTATTAGGCCAGACTAGTCTGTTTCTGCTGATATCCAGGAATTCATAAGGAAAGTAATAATTATTGATGCTCATAGCAAAAATCATACCTGCTGCTCTTCTTTTGCCTGAGCTCTCTCTGAGGCATCTGTCCTGTTTTGTGGCACAGCCAGAAAGCTTCACAGAGATATTACCCAGGTGTTGCATTTCTTTCCCCTTTCTCAGGAATCTGGGTGACACTGGTGGCAAAATTCAGCGTTTGGCCCTTGTTACATGGGCATTACACCACTGTAAATTGACTGGTGAGAGGTAAATAGTGTATTTTTAAAGGGTCATGAACAATGCCTGCTCATGTTTTCACTGTACCATTCGATGAAATGAAAATGTTTAACGAGAAGGGGAGGGAGTTTCTATTCAGTGTGTCTATGGTAAGCCAGAACTCTGTTTATTGTAACAGAATGAAAGTACTGCAAGTCTAAGTGGTTTCAACGATGTTTCCTTCATCCCAGGAGCATCTGAACCCAGCTTCTGCCTTGTCAGCCACATTTATGATGTGTTCATAATTAAATGTCCACGAAGCTCACAGCATGCTGACCACAGAGGGGCCATAAGCAGTAAAGATAAATGAGAGAGAGAGATGTAATATTGCTTCACTTGTGGGTTTAGTCTGATGTTAAAGATTGTCAGTGATAATTATTAATATGTGACCTGGTTGAGTCTTTATGTGAACAATCACAATTTTAATAAAGTGGTAAACTCTGCTCTCTCTATGTAATCTCACTCAATACTTGACTGTTTTACAATTAATTCTAGAATTTCAGAAAAATTTTCAGTCATTGAACAATAATATGGTAGCCTGTGAATGTGAATATGCTGCTACTGATGTTTTTATTTAAAGCTTAAGTAGGACTAAAATTAGAAAGAAATTGAAAACAAAAGCTATAGTCTAAATTGTGGTATGGACCAAATCTAATCTGGTCAATGCTTGTCACATCAAATGAGTCTCTGACATCCTTCTTGTTAATACCAGTAAAAAACAGCTGGATGTGCTGTATGGTATTTATAATCCCATATCTGTTTTCACCTAAATTTCCAGTTTACTGCAGAGGGTCCATTCACCTGATTGTTACCAAAAATATCAGTGTTGTTGAACTGCAAAAATGTTTTGTTGGTGCATTTGCTGTTTAAGACTCGCCACTTATCTTCTGTTTGTATCTCTCAGTTGTATTTATTAACAATTGAGCAGGAGATATATTCCAGTTTAGAAAATCAAAATATCGTAGAATGTCATGGATTTGTAAAGAAAGGTTGCCCTGTGACTGGCATGCTGCTAAAAACTGCCCAATGAATATTTAAAATGTTTTATCTCCTAGGTTTTCAAAATGTGATTGCAGGAGGAGTGCTGTTGTTTAGTTATATCAGGAATTAATGATCCAATACACAATTATTTTTGAAATAGCAGTGAACATACTAAGGCAACAAGTTACTGTAGGTAATGCTGTTTTGGTGTTTGATTTTTGGAGCTGTATGATTGCCAGATACAGTGGTGAATCTGAATTTTGTTTCTATTTCTCCATTATTATATAGGTGGAATGAAAAAATGTGAACTGCAGAACTCAGGTATTAAAATATTTTTCAGAGCTGGTTACTTTTAGTTATTTTAAAACAAATAATTTTGCAAATTTTCACACAGTGTTATTATTTAATTTCCTACAAGGAAATAAATGCTATTTTGGAGTGTGTATATCTTTATCTTTTAAAGGCTGTTTTACAGCTGGAATTCCCATCTCCCTGGCTGTGTTTTCACATGCATGGCAGTTGCAGTTACTGGTTAGTATTTACCTGGTTACCAATTTCCCCCAGAGCTCCGTAAATTTAGGATCTGATTCTGTCACTTTTACAAATATTTATTCTTCACTTTGTATGTCTTTTCTGACAGGGGGATGGAAATTGTTCACCTGAGGGATGGCAGCTGTAAGGTGGTAGAACCAAATGAAGTATTCAGTGTGTTCCAGCATGCTCTTACTGAGGAGTTTAATGGGTTTGTTTGGGAAAGAAGATACTATTGTAGCCTTAGTGAAAGTAGGAGAAACTGATTCAGAATTTTTTTATTTTATTGTGGGAAGAAAGGTGTGAGCTGAGAGGTGAAAAGTCTCTGGAATGACTGAGGGGTATAAGTGTGAGCACAAAATACTGCCAAACCCTTTTCCTCTGCTGATACTGGTGCCTGTGCAGGAGCAGCTCTGTGCTGCTCTGCTGTGTATTGAAATGTGCCTCGATTGTCTGTGCTCTAAAAGGTGCAGTTTATCCCTGAATCCAACCATTCCTTTAACTCACCAGTGTATGCAAACTATTAATGATACTTAAGTGATGTGTACATCACAATGGATGGTAGTTTTATGATGTTAATAAAAGTAATTATATGCACCAATATGGTAAAAGAAAAAGAGTAAAATTCAAGGAAATGTTTATTAAATGCAATCATTTATTGGAAACAAATGCTGCAGTGTTGTCTTTGTTTGGTTGATCAGCCCAAGCATTTTATCAAAGTTTGCCTGTCAGGCTTGCATGTCTTTGCAAGCCTAATTGACGCTAATAGACTTGAAAAGAGGAGGAGTAAACTTAGAACATAATGCACATATAAAGATCCAGAGAATTGGTAACTAGTTATAAATGCATCAAAGTGCTTTCAAATGAAAAGCTTAAACAAAGGAATAACATTTGGATAATAAAGAAGTCCATTACGCTTAAATGGCTACGAACAGGTAAAAAAAAAAAGAGGTGTTCTGTCAAATCAATACTTGTAGTGCAAAATTAATCACACATTTGACAAGACATGATTCTGTGTTATTTCCACCTACTGTATCTGATTCCATCTGAACATTCATTATTAATAAAATAGTCTCTCTCAAGAAATTCATTATCCTAGAATAAATACTTTAATTTTTTGCTACAATGTAGATTTGAGATATTATTTCTCAATTCCTTCAGTACAGATTTTTTTGTGAATATTTTTCTCCATCTTACTTCAGTAATTGTATCTCTCTCCCATTAGTTCTGTTCACATGGTACTTATCTTTTTCTTATTTTACATGACTCCAACTGTGAAACTGTGGCCTACATACAAAATGTCACTCAAGCTCATAGAGGCTGAGCACTCTTGATTTTAGGAGTATGTAATATCAGTCTGTTTTCTACAGATTCATTTCTTCATTTAGTTTTCTTTTTCATATTTATGAGGACCACAGTAATTGATTACTGCTTTTGAATTCTACGAATAGAGATTTTATGCAAAATGCTGTTGGTGTTGTAAATGGTGAGAACTCTGGCTGGTGAGGGGGCACAAAATGAGAAGATCTAGTCTGGTTCTTGCTGAAATAAATGAGAAAAAATACTGGGGGGGAGATAAGTCACAACTGCTTGGATTAGGATGTTCAAGAGTTTTGTGAGTGAGACCAGGAATGGTGGATGTGAGTTGATCTCCTAAAGGTAGGGATGATAAACTCTAAACTACATTGCAGTGTTACATTTTAAACCTGTGTAGGAAAGTCGTTTTCTTTGATAACTTTTTATTTTGTATCTGTTTTCCATAACCTTTTGAATTATTTTTATAATATCATATTGTGATAATCTGCATTTCTGTCTTGTAGCTGAAGATTTAAAAAGAAATTGCAGAACTCCACCATGAGGTCAATATAACTATAGAATTTTTTGCTGTTCTCTTGTGTATAACTTTTGAAATCTGAGAAGAACTTGAAAGAACACAAAACATTTAGTGCTTACTTCTGAGAAATAAGTTATTTAAAATAGTCATTCCACAGCTTTTGAAATCAGAATTATTGGGATCCATTATTCAAATATGAAAGTTAATTGGACCATAGCTACATCAGTGGATTGCTACTCCTCCATTTTTTTGACTATTTGGGTAATAGTCTAATGACATAATGGAAGTATACTTTCCTTGAGCATATTAAGTTCTCATTGACAAACTTTAGAATGAAAATGTGAGTGTTCAACTCTGTTCCTTTGTAGTAGACATTTGCAGCTACTTTAACATTATTTTATAATGTTGACAATTTTATGCTAGATATTCAGAATTCATTGAAATAATAGAGCATTGTTCATAAGACACATTTGCCTATGTGTTAGATAATGAAATATGATAATATGCTTTGCTAGGCTGCAATATAATAAAAGAGTTCAAATTTGCCATATAAATGTAAAGGAGTAAATAAAATCACTGCAGATGATGCACATTTTGTTCCCAGTGCACATTATAGACCATAAGCAAAGTGCTCATGGTGAAAGTTTTGAAAAGGGTTCAACTGACTTATGAAGTTTTACTGGCTTTAAAACTGGTCTCAGGGGACTTGTGATGGGTTTTAAATTTAGACTGATATAAATACAAGTGCCATGGACTATCAACATTTAACTATCAAAATGGTTGGCTAACCAGGTGCTACTAAAAAGAAAAGCTCTCCTTTCTGCTCCTGTGGCTATCTGATAGTTCTCTGTATGGTAAATCTTGAGGGCAAAAGGCTGAAATTATGGATGGCCTTGTTGAAGTTCATGACATTTTCCTGACTTAGACCGAGGTGTAATACAGGGCCAACTTGAACTGCAATTTAAATTGGAGCAGTTGGTGTCAAAATCAATAATTAAATGTACTTGGGAAAGAAAACAACCCCCCAACTAGCAGGTGTAAGCTGTCAGGAACTGGCCACAGTGGCTGCAGTAAAGAACTGAGTGGAAATCAGTGTTTGGAAAGACTTCCAGTCCCTGATCCCCCATGGCACCAAGAACATGTAGGGTGTACAGGCAGTTGTGTTTCTTAACCCTGAGAAAGGGCAGACTGAGTACTGGATCCTTAAGAGAATGAAAGAAAGAAAGAGATTTTTGGATACAAAGTGCTTTCAGCCTTTGAGTGTTAGCTCAAGGAAATTTATTAGAGGAAGAAATGCCTTAAATACTTTGATTATGCTAACTTTAGACAGACCCATTTGCCTATGTATTGTTATCTTATTTTTTCCCCTCCTATTTTAATATTCATAAAGTAGTTTTCTTTTTTTTCTGTATGTCATGGAGTAACATCTCACTTACTTGAATTCCAGAGATGGTTCAGCTGTAACACATGCCATTTCTATAGACCTGTGAGTGTATATGAAAGACATAAAAGTGGATGTATATTTTTAAGTTACTCTTTCTTGCTTTCTGTATGTACTTCTTGGACCAACTCCATGGAAATACTTGTATGGCAAAGGATACTCTTTCATCAAATTTTGGACTGTATTCAGTAAAAGCAGAGGAGAGCTGTTCTGTGATGAGGTGATGTCCACCACCTTGTTTTCATGAGTGGTGAAAATGTCAGAATCCTTCAGAATCCTTGAGCTGCTGACTAAACACAAGTTCTTGACCAAGAACCAGACATTTCAAGGTGGTGTGGCCTTTGGGGCTCCCTGACTAATTGAGTGCTTGAACCTCTCACTTAATCAGCCACGTGTTCTCTGAATGCATGAGAAGCACTAAATTTACCTGACTTTCATGTACATTGGGCAGAGGAAAACACCACGGGCTGCTGTGTTTGAAGTGGTAGAATCATCATAAAAGGGAGTAATGTGTCCTGGTGACTGCCACTGCCCCTATGATCTGGTGCATTCTGAACAGATGGTTCATGGCATTGGGTACACAAAAACGTCACTTTCTTCCTAAAGTCCAAAATAAGGTAGATCTGCAGTGAAGTAGTGTGGGAGATTTGGGTAAATGATTTTAGTCAGAGTGGTAGCCAGACAGGAATATTTTTCTTGCATTTTTAATACATCCATCAGAGGCCTTGATGTAGAATAGTGGAATGAATTTAAAAGGACTCATGCCCAGGTATTTTTTTTAGCATTCACATTTTTTTTTTATTTCTAAGAACTGCACACATTGTGTGACCTCATGCAGAACTGTTTGGAAATGAAGATTAACTAGATTTTTAACATAAAAGAGTGAAGTAAAATTGAGACTAATGTAGAAGTTTGGATTTATAAACTTTATCTTCTGTAAGTTTTGTTGTTAGAAAGAAGGATTAAGTAGCTTTTTGATTAGGTTTTTGACGGCACGTTGCTTGTTGCTCTCATCAGAATTGTGATATATTCATCTTCTTTGCTTCATCTTGAATGAGAATGCTCTGCAAAACTTGTGGTTCTTATTGTCCTATTTTAAGCTTGTAAATTATGACAAAGAGTTCGATTTGAGTGCTCTAATTGTGTTCCTGTTTTGTTCTAGTGACATAATAGAAGCAGATGTTGGATTAAATGTAACTTTTCCCTTTTAGTGCAAGGTTTTCTCTGTGCCTGCTTGTCACGAGGGGTGCAGCAAATAACTCTTCTGTAGTTGGAATTTGATTAATATGGTGGTCATGCCCACTTGTCCCCCTGCTTGAATGGATGTGCTGTCATTATAAAAGGAAATATAAATGGCATTGATCACAGCTGAAAACATGGCTCCTCCTGGTGCTGCTCTGAATGGCAGTTGTAGAATGCTGTCTGTGGGGAAAGCTGCTGATTCTTGATTCATAAAGCTATTTTTCTTTGTTAGAGATAAGAAGAACTCAAAGTGGAAATGGAACTAGTGCTAGAAAATGCCAAGGGAGTTTCTTGGTTCAGCTATTGGGAAGCTGACAGTTAAATATACTCTTGTCCTTTTCACTAAGTGTTATTATTACCTCTCTGTGGTCTGATGATTTCTGGAGTTACCAATGTGCTGCTAGGGTTGAAGCTGAGAACGGTTATAAATTCTTATTCCAAAATATGATTTAATTTATTCATCAGAACAGATATTTCTTATTCGTTCTGCTACAAATGCTGAGGATTTGTGCAAAACTTTGTTGCTTTGATCTTAAAATGATAAATAAAAGGATATTGGTTAACTCTGGGTTTAGATAATAGGACTTTAAAGTTGCTTTTCTTTCCTAAGTCATCACCTTTACCTTTTTCATTAAAAATGTGGCTTTGCTATTGCAAGAAGCAGTTCTATTCCTTTAAGTTACCTCACTCTTTTTTGCATTGTCCTGTTAAGGCTCTATCAGCCTGGCAGTTTCCCTGGATCTAGGAATGCAGGAAAGAAATAAGAGAAGAAATATCACTGTTCTGTCAAGCATGACATACCTCAAACTTATTTGACTGAGGCCTGTGATGCATTAAATTCCTCCCGAAGAAGAGTTTCTCACTTTTAATAAACATTAAACCTAATTTTGGTTTTGTTCATGGCCTGTGTGAGCAGACCTTCTTTGTATCCTGATTTTTCCTCCTGTGAGTTTGCAGTTCTCCATTGTGAAACAGAAGAATTCAATGTGATTTATTTCGTGGGGATGTTTTATGCTTGCAAGAGATGAACAGATGTTTAGAAAACAAAGCTACTAGTCACTAGTTTTGTTACAGCTACCCTAGTAATCAATTGTATGAATTTTACAGCAGAGCTGCATTGGAGTGAATGTTTCAGAGGCATTTCAATCAAAGCCATTCTGAGCTTGAAACATAGGCTTAGATTTATTTTTCTAGCAGTGCAATCCTCAAAGATTATACTTCATGCACCATTTTCAGGCATGTCAACATCCCTTACAAAATACGAAGATGAGCGTTATTTCATGGAGGTGGCAGAAAGTAATACAATAAAATGGATTTATTTCATCTTAATTTATTTAAAATGTGCATAGACTGAACTGAAGTAAAATCTGTGAGATGAAATATCTTGTTCATGTAAATACATTGAGGGGGGAAAAGTCAGCACTGTTTTAACTTGGAAAAGAGAAAGGGAACATGGGGCCTGTTTTTACAGGCATGGTTGGATATTCTTCTAGTGATGTGCTTCACAGTGTTTGCATAGAGATTTAATTTTCCAGTGTCCAAAAGTACACATTCACTGTAGTCTGAGCTGATCTGTAAGCCCTGCTTGGCAATACTCTTCAGTGGCTGTTACAAGTCAGGACTTTTGTTTCTTTCCCTGGCTCTGCTGCAGGTTTGAGGCAGCACACAGTGACATTAAGACACAAACTCTGATAATTAAGATTAAAGACAAAGCTTTCTTTTTAATAGCACTAGTGTTAAGTACAGTTCTGAGTTTAGAGCTGGACTGACCCAGTATAACCAAATATATCCAAGCTATGATTAATCTCTGTTTAAAAACTGAGCAGTCTGACAGCACAGTAAGGCTTAAGTAGGTAAAAAGTATGGGTGTAGTGTAACTTCTTTGTTCTGGGTAGTAACTTCTTACACAGGCTGGGCTGTGCTCCCTAGAGTGTACCTGACCAGATCTTAGCTGATTTTCTCTATAGCTGGTTCTCTGCATTCACTTTGATATTTGCTTAGTTTGTACTTCAGCAAATGCATCATCCCTCCATTTCCCCACTTACAGCTTTTCCATCTTTCCTGTTTCAGAATCTAGGTGACTTAGAATCTAGGCTGTTCAAATGTTTGCTTTGCAGCCAGCTTTTGGAATGCCATCATTTTTTTAGTTGAAAATTTATGCTACTATTCTGATAAAGATATCACTGATATTTTTAATTGTAATGGTACTAAATATGAAAAAACAAAAAGAAAAACTTCAACTTCACCAAATTATTGAATTGCAAGAATTTGGTTACAAGGAAGTTGTGATATTCCAAGGTTGGGAGGAAGCACTGATGTCTTATATTTTGTAACAAAACTAGTATTTAAGCACCGATTTTCATAGATGAGAGCAGCACTGATGTTTTTCAGATAATAGCTTTGGGTTTGTGTTTGTCAGAGTTAGGCTGAAAAGCTTCAATGCCCACAGAAGAAAATGTAAACTGTTTATTTCTATCAGAGGTAAGTATAGACTTTGGCTCTACCTCTGTCAGCTAGGAGATCTTCCTGAGGAATGCCATCAGTCTCCAGAGGTTTTTATGGGTCTGTAATTACTTGAATTGTGCTTGAGTGCATTAAAAGACAAGAACTTTAGGTGGGTGGTTTATCTGCTCACAGTGATACAAGGCTGAGTTGCTGTTGCTGTTTGTTACTTGCAGACTACAAGGGATCACACTGTCAGCTGATGTGTAAGTGGGAATGGCACTGAAATAAGCATGGGATTAACAGGGGAAAAAAAAAAGGCAGAATGACAGAATCAGAGTGTTAAAGGTTGAAAGGGACCTTAGAGACCACCTATTCCCAGCCCTCTGCCACAATCAGGGAGACCTCTTCCCCTAGACCAGGCTCGTCAGAGCCCCAGTGTCCAACCTGGCCTTGGACACTTCCAGGGATTGAGCAGCCACAGCTTCTCTGAGGGGTGAGCACAGGGTGAGAATTGGCATCAGTGCAGGTGACCAATGCCCAAGAACTACAAACAAAAAAGGGTGTAAAATGTGAGGGTATCATTTGGATTGCATTGAGAGTTATATCATCCAATCCTCTCTAGCCTTAGGATGACTGCCAGAGAAGGTATGTGTTTAATCACCCTCAAATTTGAAAAGCAACTTTCAAAGTTTCCCTTGCAACTGCTGTGCTTAGTGTCCTAAATAATAATGGGTGGCACCAGGATGAGATTACCTTGCTTCATTTAAAGTAAACAACTCAGAGATCAGCAAAGTTTTTAGTGCTTTGATTGAAAGGTAGGATTGAATGTCTATTAATGAGGATAAATATTCAGTAATTTGTTCTGAACTTGGCTTCATGGCTTCTGAATGTAATTTTTTCTTTGGTTCTGTAGCCTTGTGCATCTGGTAATGTATTGGTGGGCAAACATGAAGCACAGGGAAAAGTTATAAAGTAGTTAGGAAAATGTTACCTCTTGAGCCCTGTGTTCCCTAGAGTGGGCTGGTGTTCAGAAGGCCATATAGAAGATACTCTTGAGATACCTTGGGTCAGTGATGTGTATGAAAATCAAGTCTCACATGGAAGAGAGGTGTAAAATATTGACATTGTGCCAGACTGAGGAAACAGGAGCAGGGCATGGCCTTGTTTGTGAGAAGCTACAAAATTCTTTTTGGGAAATTGCACAGGTGGGTTGGCTATTACTTGAGCAACAAGGAATTCTGTGACTATCCTGGATGTATGAGGTGATTCAGCTGGGAGGATTGAGCACTGGGAGGATGCCTGCAGTGCTTTGTAAGGATTGTAAAGCCCTGTGCCCTGACTGGGGGTGGAGAGAGACATTCAATGCCCAGTTACACGTTCTTTGTAGCACAAAGATGGATTGACGTTGGTAAAATTGCTTTGATGGCTTAGAATATTTGAGACCCCTCTCTGCTCTGGGCTCAGGGAATTTTGTGGGGTTGGGTGGTCACCTTGTGGAGGAGGAATGGGAAATGGTCAGGCAATTTAAAGCCAATGATTTACACAATTTGAGCTTCCCTTGCTCCTGGGGAGGGCTCTGAGGTGAGGTTACAGGAGCTTAACTGGAAACAGAACCAGAAAAGAGGTTAATATCGATAACAAAATATCCATATTCTGTTATGGACTTGCTGACCTGGAAGCAGGGAGATTACACTATTTTCCTGGTATTTTCAGGTAAGACCACACAGGGTTTCTCATCAGGTGTTTTTGATCTGGGTGATTTCTCAAGAGGAATTTATACTTTTGGCCAAATAGTCTGCTAGTTCTGGAAAGATGCAAATGCCTCTTGCTGCTTGGTCTATTAATTTGCTGCATGAGAGCAAATGAGTAGATTATGCTGTCCTCTATGCATGAATTAACCTGTGAGGGGATAGTATAGATGATTGGTTTTAACCTGTTAGTGTCTGAAAGGCATTCAGAATAAGTCCTGGATTTTCTGTTGTCTTCTTTCATATTTTTTGTGTCCTAAAGCCTCCTTGATGTTCAAACAAAAAATCTTTTTTTTGCTTTTTATTCTGAGTATTTAATTTGAAATTTTAATATATACATGGCTAATACAGTAATGTAGTAAAATAATTTATAAAGCAGCTCATTTGTATTTTATGAAAATCCAAAAAATGCACCAGTTTGAAACTTCTGTAGCTATCAACTTGGTATTCCTTCAAAATAATAAACTTATATGTATATTATTTAACATTTAAAACAGGAAAAGTTGAAATAGACATGAGTTCATATTTTAATTGAGCATGCTCAAAATCATATACCTCAATAACAAAAACCATACACCTTCAAAACAAATTAATAACTTCATCACTTTGTTAGTTTGCAACTAATAACTTTGTTAGTGTGTTTTTCTGAGTGGATATTTCTCTGTTGGCTTCAATCTTGGGTTCAGCTGACCTTAAAAAAAGTCTGAATAATCAAAAATGTCATATTGCTTTGAGCAGGCTCTTGAACTTTTTTCTTAAGACCAGAAAGAGATGTTACTGTACTGTTTCAAGAATATAATGCAGAAGCAAGGATAACTCTTAGGCTTGCCTCAGTTTTAATCTAGAGTGGAATACAAAAATCATAACTGGGTATGAGCAGCAAAAACTTCTATTAGTTTCAGGGATTGTGTTTTTCTGTTGTCACTGAACTACAGGGACACTGGTGCAATGTGATGTATAGTGCAAACAAAATTGTAGAGCTGCAGAGGGATGTTGGTTGCATAAATTCTTCTCTGATGTGTCTTGTGCACCCCATTTGGTGGTAGCAGCTATGGAAAAAATAGTTAATTTCCCAAGAGAAGGCAAACTATACATGGTCAGTGACTAAAATATTTAATAGGAAACTAGAATAACGTGGAATCCACAGGCTATAGTGCTGCCCATTTTGTCACAGTCTTGGCTCAACTTGGCTTTGTTTTGTATAACACAATAACCAGAGGAATGTAATTAGAAATCTTCTTGCCTAGTAACTGAAATATATTGTAGAGGAAAATGTAACACAGGTAGTTAAAATAAATATATTAATGCTGGCTATCAAATAGTTTACATTGGTATTGTGCTTTGTCTTATCCTTAGGATAGGCTCATTTGTTTTCAGACCTGTTCAAGTATCAATTACATTGAAAGTGGGCAGAATTTTAATGTTTGCCCTCTCATACCTCATGTTTACCATGCTCATGTATGGAAGCAAAAGCTGTGTTTGTGTTTACATGAGGATACAGATAGAGTTGTATGTGAAAACATCACATACTCACTGATGTTGCTACCATCTTAAAAGTCATACTGAGACTCCTGGAAATCCAGACAAAGATACTTTTCTGCAGTTTTTAAGGTCAAGGCTCATAGGTGTGATGGTAAGGTGCTCTGAAATTGAGTTTATTGGCTGTTGGCTTAATTTTATATGTGGCTTTCTCATTTGTGGTTTAAGATACTGCTGACATTTGTGGTTTGCCTTTCGCTCTCACAAAAGGGACTTTGTTTCAGCAGGTCTTTAAAAAATGATTAAATGTTATCAGGTGTTGTAAAGGAGAGAGGGGGCGTTTGTTTGAACTTGGTTTGTTCCCAAACTGTGATTCTTGCCAACAATAACACACAAGCTCTGGGGCTACTCCACTCTGTCAGCTTGTCATTCTGCAGGTTTTGTGCAGCAGACTTGGTCCTTCATTACAGTTCACAAAGCATTTATCATGCAGAGAGTGCTGCTGTAATTAAATTACACAAAACCAGCCAAATACAAAGTAGAAGTTTTAATCAAAGGTACATTTTGCCTACTAATAAGAGTGTTCAGTCTCCTAATACAGCCTTATCTCCAAGTGGCTTCCCTGGGTTTCTCCAGCTGCTTCTCAGACCTTATCCAGTATTCCCTGTCAGTTTGTTCCCTGCTCCTAAGGATTGGGAGAGCACCTGATGTCCTCTTACTTCCACCCTCTTGTCATCTTTGAGCATGACATGATTCAGTTTCTGTGTACTTGGCCTGTGATATCAGGAAAAGTAAGAAAATACTAAAAAGAAACCTCCTTCAAAGAGCTGGGATTTGTGCAAGTATTACAGACATCATGCCAGTAGTTCAGCAGTTCTACTGTTGCTAAATTGGGTGCTGTGTCTTGGGTGTTTGCTCCATTGTAACATTTGCTTCAAAGGTTTTTTCTTATTTCTGTTTTCATTATCCTTGTTTTCTCTTCCTGTTGTACAGACTATTAATTTTTGTTTTACTTAAAGTTATAATCTTAATTTAACATTCAGTTTCATTAAGCAGTCATGTCATGAATAGGCCTCAAAACTAATTTCTTTCCTGTTTTGGTATATATAGAGATGCATTTGGAATTTTGATTTCTTGGCAGCTGTTTTTAAATTGAGGCTATGAAAATGAGCAAGTTGTGGTTTTGCTATTTTTTTTCCCATAGGATTGTATTATCCAGAAAGTGGGGCTTTTCTTGAAGAGGGAGAAAGAAAGGCATGAAATACTGGCAAATCAAGAATATATTTCTAATATTTGTCAGTATTGGGTGCTTCATTGTGTATTGTCAGACTAACACTTTACCATATAATTATAGTCTTGCTTTGCTTGTTTTGCTTTCCATGTTGGATTCTGAGTTTTACAAGGAATTACTTTCTCTAAATCCCTGCTAAGGATAGTCAAATGGCTTCTAGCACTTTTCTGTAGGTCTGTTTTGAATATTTAGTTTCTGTTTGAGAGTAGGGACAATTTCCATCCTGCAGTGTATTTTCCTTAGCTTGTCTGGGTGTGCACATGTTAAATACAGCATGAATGAAACCATCAGTGTTTGGCTGTTCTTGGGTTGTGGCTTGTCTGCCAGTTTCTCTTCTGCTTGTGAGGCCATTGGCACATGATGGGGTCTAGGATAGGATTTGTCTTTTTTTCAGCTGAGGTTCAGTGATGGCCCTCAAAAATTACGTAGGAAATTGGGCTGCCTTTGAATGAACATGCTGATTTCTGGAAAAAGGCATATTCTTGGTTCCAGTGAATGGTTATTGGACCATTTTCCTCACTGAGTTGCTCCACCCTCCATTGGCAGCAACCCCAACTTGACATGAATCATCTTTGCATTGCATCAATTTTGCTGTTTGTGCAGTGTACAGATTATTGTCCTTTAGTATCAAACAGTGTCTTACCTAAACTCTTGGTCAGAACAAATATACATAAGCACATCTTACCTGGTTTAAAGTTTAACTTCTTTCTGTACCTTTTACATCACCCTAGGTTATTTATAGATTACCAGCTCATACTCCACACTTACCTAATTTTTGTAGGATTCCTTCCAAGACCTCATGATAATGAAACGACTTTTAGTGGTAGGTGACCTTCTTTAGCAGTAATTTCTTCCCTTGGGCATTGAAATCGATTTTCCTCATCCTGGTAGGAGAGGAATCAGAGTCTGTCCCTTGCCCTGCCTGTCCCACGAGCTTTTGGTGGCATTACAAACAAATCATCTGAAGGCTGCAGCTTGTAGGGAACTTGCTGTGGCAGCATCAGGGAGAGGAGGAGGAGGTTTTCAGGTAGTTTCCCCTCTGTGTTGTGAAAAAGTTTTGTTCAGAAAACAGCATTTACTGTGAGTTAGGTTCTCAAAGGTGGTTTGTTTGGAGATGGGGGTGGTAAAGGTAAAATGACTCTATCTGTGATGGCCAGAGGCAGCTTGTGCCACATGCCAGGATTCACCAAGCTGGGTCTCTGCCCACAGCCTGTGAGGGTGAGCCCTGGATTATTGCCTGCTCAGAGCTAGAAAATTCTATCCTCTGTGTCTATTTATATTTCTATATCTAAGGAGAGATGCTTGTGAGTAACACCAAGCTGCACACACCCTCTTTGCCTGCATGCCTGCAGTCCTTTGATGATAATCTTACATTCAGTAAATTTAAGTTCTGGAGTGAGTGCCTGCTGTAAGAAGCCTGCAGTGATATCAGCACACAGCCTGACAATGGCAAAGCTCCTTGAGTGAACGTGGTGCTATCTGCTCCAAACAGCAGCTCAGTGTGTGCTGCTCTAGTTGCCTGTGTGGGTGAAAAGAGGTGCATGCCTGGAAGTTGTTATGCCCAGAAATTTGTTCCTGGCTGGAGCTGAGGAGTGTTCAGTATCTTTGATATACAATGTGAAGAAAATGAGACATAATTTATCAATAAAGCAGATAATCACAAGTGCTTGTAGTTGCAAAAAGCTTCTGAGGATTTACTGAATCAGATAAAATATTACAAGGGAAATGGCCAGTGTGTTTGGCTGGGGAGACTTTCATTTTGTTTGATTTTTTTGCAACCTAAAAAAGGAAAGGGGAAGGGATAGGAAACAAAATTTGGTGCTTTAGGAGATACCAAGGGAAAGATTCATCATTTAGTGGATTGTTTCTTTGAGGTTTTGCATTGGGAAACCTCAATTCTCCAAGCCTTTCACCTGGCCATGGACACAGTGAGCATCAGTGAAATTTTGTATGTGGGGATGTGTGTTATCCCTGAATCCTGCACTCCCCTCTGCTTCACTCAGTAACTCAGTAAAGCCAGCTTGAGTGGGACTTGTGTACTTCTTGGGTAGCAGAATGATTATGGATAGGCCAGCTTGTAAGTAATAGTCACAGCTCTCTTTAAATTATGTGCATGATAGTTAGAAAAATGAATATAAAATAAGCTGTGAACATTCCCCTTAATTCTAACCAGCAAAACTGAAAATATTTCAAAGGGAATAGTTGTCCTATTCAGCACGAATAAAAACATATATTGGTGAAATGTGTGTTTCCATTTAATCTCTGTATTGATCAGAAGACAATTGATCAGCCAATATCCTGAAAACATTGAGAAGAAAAACAACAGGGAAAACACAAACTGTACTCTTCTGGCATAAATTAGCAAAAAATGTGATATAGATGTGATATACATATGTATTTCTGTTATAAAGATATGCCAGTGTAAGAAATGAATTATTTGTGCAGGCAAAACTCCTGCTAACAGGCAGTTAATGGAAAAGAAGAACAGAAGTGAGTTGGCAAACTGAATGGGTGAATAACCTGTGTATAAGGTTTCATGATAAACGAATCTAAACAGCAGTCATTAAGTATAATTTTAACAAGATCTCAAGAACAACAGTATTAGCAATTGAAGAGGCAACAACCCATGGTGGGACTGTAGCATGGTTTTTCCTTCAGTGCTCCTGATAACACACTAATTGTAATTGTCAGTAACAACGTCCTGGGTGACCAGGAGAGTTTCACCATCATCTTTACAAGAATGTGTTGTGAAAGGGCAGCTATAGACAACTCCACAAAGGAGAGAGGAAGGAGGGAGGCAGAAAAAACTGCTGAAATAGATGGCAAAAGAACTTCAGATGACTTCATCTAACTGAAATAATAGTTATAACATTAAGAGCCTTCTAGTCAGAAGGCACAGGAATAATATCAAAAACAATATGTGTGTTTTCTTTTGACAGTGCAAAATTTTAAACCCAATCTTCCCCATGGCAGAGGGTGGAGTGTGGTGATCTTTAAAGTCCTTTCCAACCCAAGCTGTTCTATTATTATTATTAACATTCTTCAATCCCATGCTTGATTTTTGACATTGATTTTTACTGGACAATATTAAAACACTCTTCCTGTATAGATGTGCTGAGTTACTTACAGGAGTTGTTCTTTTATGAAGCTGCTGACCCAGGCTCTTGGCTAAAGGGGAAGTAACTAAAATGTTGTCTTCTGAAGGACAGGGCTTTATAGTACCTATGAAAATGTGGCAAAATCTGTCATCCATAGGAGAAAGGATATTTAAGGAGAAGAAAAAGATAGCAGGCAAATTTAGTCAATTGGACAGTGTATTTTCAAAGTGATGCATTGCATTGAAAACTTGGACGGCTTCTTTAAAAACCATGTTGTACCTATATTTTTAGGGGCTCAAAGCCCTGGTGAAGGGGGGGATTTCATACAAAGGTGCATGAATTTAGGGAAAAAAAAAAGCAAAACAACATTGAAAAGGCACTTAGCTTGTGTTTGTTCAAAGTTTCTGGTACACACTGATTGTACCTCACACACTGGTTGTGTGAGTTCTGAAACAAGGGATATGCAATGAACTTGGGAAAGAGTATAAAATTGGAAGAATATGGGATGAAAACTTTTCTCTTGGTTAGAATTACAGGAACCCATGCCAGAAGTCATGTGGGACTCTTGTTTTAGTAGATGTTTTAGACATGCAGGGAGGTAGCAAGAAGACCTAGAGTTGTTATTGTAAATTTCCAAAAAATGTTTTGATATCATTCCTCATTTGAATATAACAAAATACTTAGGAAAAGGTTTTTTTTCTGTTATATTGCATTATGACATATTAAGAACTTTTATAAACATGAAATGATTTGTAAAGGCAAGTACCAGGGAAAGAATATTAGGTTAAATTGACCACTGAGGTCAATTATCACCTTTATATTGCTTCTGTTATCACCTTTATGTTTACTGCTTCTGGAAGCTTTTTCACACTCTCCCTTCTTTTTGATTTTTCTGTAACAACTCAGGACAAGCCAATCTTTTTGTAAGTGCTTGAAAGGGAATTGTAATGGAGAGAGCCCTGCACAAAAGATATGAAGCTAAAGCAAAATGTTGAGTTTTGCTTAGTTGCTCTTTTTTAGTTTCCTTTTTTCTTCTGATGAATATTCTTAGTGAGAAGAAATAGTATCCCCTGGAACTGTGCATGAGACTTCATCCTTTTAGCTGAAGAAGGAATTAAATAAAGGAAGCCTTTCTGAAGCACCCTATGCTACTTATTTAGGTCATTTTAAACGTCAATATGGGTGAATGGGAGGTTATACATCATCCTTTCACTTTAAATTTACAGGCTGCAATGTGTAAATTTTGCCTTATGAGTTTCTTATAGCAGAGATTTAAGTTTTTGGTCTAATAAAAAATTGAGGTGCCAATGTCTCGGTGAAATAACAAAAAACAAATGAGTGTTTGTTTTGAAACCTAGACAATAGGTTACAAAAGGAAAAAAATATTGGATTATGATTCAAACATATTTTTCCTAACATGATGGAAAAAAGCCACTGGGTCTCTGAATCTCACTTGGCCTGTATGTTGAAGGAAACAGTGTCTGATTCCCTCAAATCTCACCTTTGTACCTCAAATTTGAAATTAAAGGTGGGGAGTAAAAAAATCCAAGGCAAACCATTTCAGCCTATCAGTACTTAAAACCATATTCTGTTTATTACAAGGAAATGGTTTTAAGATTCTTTTTTAAATTATTAGACTCTGTAAAGACCTGTCAAGTTCTCCAGACCTACACAAGTTTCAATAAGTCTCTGTAGCTCTTCACAGTACTGGGGGTGTGCTCTTATAATGGAAGCAGCTGAATGAAGCTTTTTAATCTCTGTTGCATCCCATCAGGTTAGATTATTGAATAGTTCCTGTGGTCTCATGTCTCTAGGATTGCACACAAGTTACAACCATACAAGAAAGTTGTAATTTCTTCCAAGTTCCATAGGTTTCTCCCTCCACCTCCAGCCCCCTGCCCTATTTCTCTTGTTGACATGAGAATTTGAGGTAGAAGACTATAGGTTGGCTGTAGGTTAAAAGTTGTGTTTGTGTGCTGGAAATCCCAGACCAAGTGAAACGTAAGAATGATGAATAAATTAATTTTAGCTGAAATGGCAGTGTGTGAGGCTGGCAGTCTGGAGGGCAGCGTGCTCTGGTGTGCTCTCTCTGTGCTGTGCTCTTGGAAATTCCAGCCTTAGCCCTTATGATGGCAGCAGTACGGCTTTTGCCATTATATGGGAAAATAACTCGAGCAAAAAGAGTTGGTTTTGTTTTTTGTTGTTTAAAACTTACCTGAAATTTCACAAGGTGAGTTAACTTGCTTTTTTTGGAACATTTCACGTGGTCAAGTTATGAAGCAGATAATGCCGTGGGAAGTTGCTTCCAAAAGGATTTCCTGCGTGAAGCAGAGGGGAAAACAACACATACAAATCCTCCCTGGAACTCCTCTTGTAGAAAATACATACATTTAGCTTTTGTTTAGCTTTTTAAATGTTCAATTACTTCCCCTGCAACAAACATTTTCAAAATATAGTAACCTATAAAGAAATGATCTTGCAAGTTACTTGCTTGTTTTATGCAAAAACATGCTGTTTGTGTTTAAATGACAGTAACCAATAATTGAATATCTGTAAACACTATCAACAGAGAACTTAAATAGTATCTTTGGAGTAGGCTAAAATTAGTTTTCATTACAACCTATTTGTAAATCATTTGAACCAAATATCTCAAGCTGAAAATGTAAATGTGTTTTTGTTTTTGCTGGAGAGATGAGGTCAGCATAAGTCTGCAACAAATATGATTACTTGGGTGGAGGTGACATGATTTACTTAAATCAGGCAATTTCCCCATTAAAGCATTGAAGCCTCAACTCATAAAGAGAGTGCTTAGCAGATGCACTATAATGTCTTCTAGCATTTGTTGTATTAGGTGGTTTGAAAGAAAAGAACAATTATAAGAATGGATATATTTCTATGTTGAGTGAGGAGAAAAAATTCAGTTTTTAGAGCAGGGGGTGGCTAATTTTCAGCAGATAAAATAAGCCTGCTTCATAAAAGCTTCTTTATAGATATTGTACAATTAAATATGTATGTATGTTTAGATTTATATTGCCAGGGTAGGACAGTGCAAGGATGGATCATGTGAGTGGTTAGTTGTTTCTTACATTTCCCCACTTCCAATGTAGAAACAATTCTCCTTCCCTCTCTTCTCCACCCAATGGGAACAGCACAGAGGCTTTCAAACCTCAGTACAGATGGAGTTTGGGTTTGTTGTTGAGGTTTTTTCCTTTTTTTTTCCTCTCTTATCATCCCACTTAAAATTAGGAAAGAGTATTAAATTGGAAAAATTTTATACTGCTGCTCTTTCTTCTCTCCAGTGTCACGAGCTGAGCCAGAGGCCACACCATAAAATGTGATTGATTGGCAAGGACTGTAGTTACAGGAAGAGATGCCATATCTTCTGTGCCTTCCATGGGCTGAGAAAGCCTGAAACAAGGAGATCCAGAGCTGAATCTCCCAGGCTGAGCCCTCTGGGGCATGAGCTTGCCTTGCAGGAGGCTGAACAGAGGTTTTATTCATGGGCTGTGTTGCTGTTGTGGTTGAAGCAACTTTTTGTTCCTGAGCATTTGTGTCTGCAGTTGTGTCTCAGGGGCTGCAGGTTCCAGCCCAGCCCTTTGGTCTGATCTAATAAATCATTCTATATCTTGCTCTGCTGAGGCAGATGAGATTTGGTAGAGAGGTGAATTTCCTAATTAGGCCAACTAATGGTTTATTTTATGGTGTGCTTTTTGATCATTCCTGTGTTTCCCCCATTTACAGTAAATCTGCTCCTCTATTTGCCATGGTATGTCAGTGCTCTTGATCCAACTAAAAACTGGGAAAGTGGATCATGACTTCAGTAAAAGTTTGTAGGAAATTCAAATGGTAAATGCTCTTGGTCTGCACCACTATTTTAGAAATTGCTATGCATTTTTTTCAGGTGAAGCAAAACCACCCACCTCCATATACTTAGTTTTGGGCACTGTGGCTCTAAGAGAAGACTGAAGTTGAAAATTCTCTCTGAGATTAGAAGTTCTGATCTCCTGAGCCAACTGTAAGAGCTGAGTATAATGCTCAAGGCTAAAAAATACTTAGTAAAACCTGATTTTAATGTAATTAAGAGTTCATTTCAGGGCTTTATTTGGACATTATTTTGCAATAGAGAGTGGTAAAAAGATGAAAATCTCAAATTGATAAAAGTTCATTTTGGTTTTCATGTCACTGAGGTATTCCCTTCAAAGGGACCATGAAAATATGCATTAGTTGCACATCAGTGGGTCTTGATCTCAGTCCATGCTGCTTTGATTAGAGCTGGTGCAATTCCATGGTGCTTTTTTTAGGAAACAGAGAGGTTGCTGCAGAGGAAGGGGAGGTGCAGTTGGAGCAGATATGTTTGAGAAGAGGTTGAAGGTTTTGATTGTCTGCAGTGAGGCAACTGTGCATCCCTTAAACCTTCAGCTTTTACCCCAAACCTCAGGACACCTCTCCCCACACTGAGGGCTCTGAGCAGCACCCCCAAAGAAGTGTGGTCTGACACCTCTCTGATATCACATCTTACTGCAACTAGAGACTATCTGGAAAGGTATTATTCATTTAAGTTTGCTTTTCCAAAATAGTGCAAGGTTTCTGGGACATTTAATAATCTCTAGTTAAAGCACTATTTTGGCTTTGGGTATAAGGGAAAATGACTGGTTAATTCTGACAGTGGATGTCTCTTGGTATTGGAGAATGCCATGTAAGACCTTAGAATTCAAAATAATTCAAAGCAGCCTTTTAATTTAAGTTGAGCACTAATTAAAAAATTTAAATATTTGACTACCTCTGGAAGGGACATTATATAAAAATATTGCAAAGCAACGTTTTTTTAATGTCAGTTATAAAACCATAAAGGCAGAGAAGGAATAAATACACTGCAAGCACTGATTAATCCCCCTGTGTTGCAGTGCCACTTCATACTGTTGTAATGTGGACCCTTTCCTCTGATATTACTCAAGAAATACAAACAAGAAGCATTTATTATCTCCCAAGTAGTGTGTGCTATAGAGTGCTGAATAAGGAAGTGAGGTATTGCAGCTGTTATCTTCTGAACTAACTGCTACTGCGTGTTCCATGACCAGCCCTGGCAGGGTTTTTGTTCCCATGAATGAATAGGCCATAAATCTGTCGGGGCTGACACTAGCAGCACTGCTGGAGAGTGTAAAGGGAAAATTTGCAGAGGAATCTTGTGGTCTTTGCTTGCCTGGAAAATGAGTTCAATAAAATGGAGGTGATCAGTGCTTATTTATAGGCCAAGCTGATACATCCAGCATTGGCTGTCAGGGTTTAACTTAGTGTTTCCTCATTTATGCTCACTCTGTAAAGCAAAACATGGCACTGTAAAAAGCTTATATAATGCTGTTATACTGGGCTAGTCACTATTGTTGAAAATAGATAAAGCAAAATAAAGGGAGGAAAAGATAAAGGCTCAGATAAAATGCACAGGAAGGCAATGGAAGAGGCTGGCCAATGCCAACACCCCGAGAAGGGATGAGGAACTGCTCAGAATCATTCTGCTGGAACCCCAGATTGGAGGTTCTTGGCAATTACTGCTGTTAGAACAGCAGATAGATCTTGGGAGCTCTGCTCTGGAAAGACAGCATGGGGATTTTATTCTAGTGGAGGAAAGGACTGAGGAACTGTCTTTAATTTATGTAGAGCTCCTTCTAACCAAATCCTAAGGTATGCTGGAACTGCATCTTAATGTGTATTCTGTTTTTATGTGGGGGGCTTGTATATGGATTAGTGTGACATGTAGTAGTGTTTAAGTACAACAAATCTTAAATTGTAATTCACCGAAGAAAAGTTTTTAAAATCTTTTAAAGCAGGTGTTAACAAAAATCAAGTTCAAACCACACCCAGAGCACAGTATAGCCTGTACATAGCAACTTTACCTGAACTGGGACTGGCTGAGTAAATTTTACCTGTAAATAATTAAGGTCTTTTATGACCAGCTCACCTGATGGGAAGTAGGAATGGCTCCATGTAACTAGTTTGTAAAATTTGGTTTGCTAAGTTAGGATAGCCATGGGCTTGGAGCCAGACCATGGTCACAGACACTCTGTGACCAGAAGTGCAAAGAATCTAAAAATTAAGGTCACTGGAACGCTGCAGTGAAAGACAATTTTTCATCTCTCTCCTAATAATTTATCAATTGCTTTAAGCTTACTGCATTATAGCTCTACTTCTCTCTGTGTTCAAAGGAGTTGAAGTAAATCTGCATGCTCATACTCTTTGTGCCTTAATGCAATGTGGATTTGTAAACTGGACTCTCTTGCCTTCTTTGATAGGAGTGACCTGTGCCTGAAAGGAGGGGAGAGGTGCAATAACTCCTCTGGGTAAATGAAGTTAATGCATGACATAAGGATGCACTGGGGATATGTGGTGTTGTTTTGAACAAGGACTTTAAAAATGAAATGAGCAATATTGTAAGACTCTGGGACACCATTGTGTTAGTCTTTGGTCAGTTTTATTTCTGCAGCCCCAGATCAGTTCTAAACATGGTTGAAGGCCAGGTATGTCAGAACAGTAAACATTGTTTTCCTTCTATCAGTGGAATTTTGCCATGAAATGAGAAGCAGAAGTCCAGTAAAATTTTTAACTTCTTTTTAAGGTTTTTCTCAGTGTGTGTATTCAATTAAATGAATGCTGTAAAAAGCCAAATTGCAGTATGCTTCTTTAAACTTGCAAATCCTGTTAGGTGTAGGTCCAAGTTATAAAATTGAACTGCCTTGCCTTGCCATCTCTCTGTGGAAGCTAAAATATTTACTGACTTTTCCCTTTTTGGGTGCTCCAAAATTTCTTTCAGTATCTCAATTAGTGCAAACTTATCAGTAAGAAAAGTACAATTTTCTTCTGTTATGAAATTGCTTATTGCAGTAGTAATCGAATGTTTCAAAGACATTTTGGGCTTTTCCAACACACAGGCTTTGAAGAGAATTTCAAATAAGAATGCCAAATTAAGTGATAACACTCATTACTGGACTGTTTCACATATCATTCAGGCCTACTCCAGGGACAATGCTTGAGTTATGTATAAAAATAATAGTTGACCCTTAGCGACCTATTCCATTTCCAGTGTCTTGTATCCTGTGATTTAATGAATGAGCCTGTAAATTTTCTTGGTAAACATAAAAAAATAAAATCCCAAGAACCCCAAACACAGCCGAGTGTGTTGTTATATCTTTGTAATTCCAAGACAATCTGGAATGTACGAATGGTTTTCTGAAAAGGTCTTTCACTTATATTTTACTGAATTAATAAAAATGCTTTCTTTTTGTAACAATAGCTAATGAACCATATAAACACTTTTCTAGTGTACAGTTGAAGAATGGCTGCATGTATTTTGTTAGCAGTGACCCTTCTGCTTCAGCTTTCAAAACAGGTATGAAATGTTTACAATATGGTTATTGGTTCATTAGAACAAGTGTTTTCCTTTCCCTGAAGCAAATAGCTCTTAGGTCTAGGTGTTTTTTTTCCTGAAATGTGTGTCTGGATTATCTTTCATTTTGCCATGGGGTTCTTGTTCACTGGGGTGGGGATATTTTCTCCATAAAGAAAACAGGATTCTGCAGAGGGAAGTTGGAGTAGGTTGGAGCACTCCCTCATTAGATGGAAAACCCACAGAGATAAATGCTAAACATGTGATTCTTTCCCATTCGTGCTTTTTTCAGTCAGGTTTTGGAAGAAGTTACTGCAGTGAATGTCCATGTACAGGAGATGAGTTTGTACTTGGTGTAGTATAAAGATGCCTAGGTTTAGAATGCACTTCTGGGCATTTGTATTAGTGAAAATGGAAGACCAATACTTTCAGAAACAAAAATGAAGTTGTCTCAAAGTTGAGAACTATTTTTACTTGTGAATAAGTGTGTGTACACTTTTTATTACTTTCTTAGAATGTAGCTGCACTGTCTGCAGGTGCTACATTAAAAATGACTGAAACTACTTTGGATCCAGAGCGTTGCAAGTGTAGAATATGGAATTAAAAGGAGCAGCAAGTCAGCTGCTTGTGTTGAGCAAAGTTTAAGAAGTGAGGAGGAAAGACTCTTTTTCTAGTGTAACAGGAGTTGTGTGGTGATTATTAGTCACATCAGAGCATCGGAGTGGTACTCCTTAATTACCTACAGCTACAACTGCTTAATACAATAAATCACAGTGGAAAGCTGGTAGGTGCTAATGACAGGCACCTGCTGATGGAGCCTGCAGTAATAAGGGTTACAGCTGCCTTTCTTTCAATGTCTGGGGGAATGGAGGAAGGGGAGGCAGAGCAAAGACCTCGGACAACAGACAGGTATCAGGGCTCAGGATGACTCTCACTACGAAATTTAGCCAGGGGTTGTGGGGATGGTGTTGTTTTGGTTTGTTTGTGTTTGACTGAGAAAAATAAAGGGAAGAGAGTTCAATGAAGTAAAAATGTTAATATTTAAAATACATATTTTAGTTTTGGCATGACTGCAATGGCTAAAAGTAATTTTGTAGCTACTGTGAGCTGACTAAATGTAGGAGCATATAGTCAACAGTGTACTTTTGAAAATACGTGTGTGCGAGCACGAGCCTGTGGGTGCTGAACCTAAATGGGAATGTTTGTGGGGCAAAGCAGGATGGTACATTCGAGTGGTGCATTCACAGTGCCTGGTTGAAAATCCTGGTAATCCATGAGTGCAGCACTGTGTGACTGCATTAACACTTCACAATAAAGGATGGCAAGTGGGCAGATTTGCATGCAAATTAAATTTTCAACAATATTTCTGCATGCAACTTCCATTACATTTGGGCAACTTTACACAATTGAAACTGATGACTAAGAAAAAGCATTTACAATTTAGAAAATTACAACAGCAATGCCTGTAATCACCCAGGTTAGCTGCTGAAGTGCCTCTAGGGGTTTGATTAGAAGGAGGAGAACCTTTAAGAGGCTGATGAGGCAGTATCAAGCACTGTGGATTGAAACAGAGTGAGAGAAGCTGTTTATAGCCTGGATTTAGTGAAAGAAATCTAAGACAAACCTATGTAATGCAGACAACTTCTAATCAGTGCAACAGGATTTGTTCAATCAAAGCATAAGGAGCTGTTAATAGTGTGATATTTATATCAGAACTGAGGCCACATTTAACAAAATTGTATATGCAAGACAACATTAAATGCCCAGTGAAAATAAAGGATGGTTGGTGACATGAAGAGTGCAAGGAAAGGGATTCCATTTATTATTGTATCAGGTCCTGAGAAGTATAGAGTCCACAATCTCCACAAACCTTTCCAATGTGTGTCCATGTATTTTTTACATTTGTAAATTGTTTGTTTTGTATTTCCATCACGCACATTGGGCTTTGTGTGAAATCTGTGCAATGGGAAGATGAATAATGCTGAATAAAAACTCACCATATACTGCCATCTCCTGACAGCTGGGCCAACCCCCGACCCTGCAAGTAAAATACTTGGTTAATTTTTCTTAGAAGACAATTTGGCGCTTGATCCTTCAGCTTTTTGGTTATATAACTTTAAAATGCTCTTCCACTGTGAAAGTGTGTTTATCTTCCATCATGAGAAAATTAATGTAGATATTATTATATCCATGCTTTGAGCACCAACTCTTCCAAAACATATTTTTATAACATTTAAAAAATATTTCCCGTATTGCCTGTTGTCAATTTACTTAGTTTCAAAATTGGCTCACTATCAGATTGTTGAAGATATGTAAAATAATGACTGAAACTACTGCCAAAGTGATAACGAAATTAGCCCTGGTCTTGTCCATAAACAGGTTAATTTTTGAGTGGGACACAATGATCAGTGATAGCTGAAAATACAAAGAAGGGCACAGGAGTTTTTAAGCATGAGATTGGATTGTAAATATTGTATGGTAGAAGTTTGGTTGGAAGTGTGTTGTCAGCCAAATAGACTTCATAGTATTTTTAAATTTCAAGTCCTTCCACATATTTTGAGGCCAGGTTGCATTCTGTGAAATCCCAGTCACAAAAAGTAGGACTGTTTTTGTCTGATATTATCTCCTGACCTGTTCTTGGGCCATAGCTGAAAAACACTGAGTATAAACCCTGCTCTTTCTTCCACCCAGTGTGAGAAGTTAGATGATGAGGAAATGAAAACCTTCTTGTCAATTATTTGGAGAACCTCAGTGAAGCTTTCTTTGCCTTCAGAAGGATCTGTCTGATATCCCTTTGAGAGTCAATGGCCCTATTATTTATGTCATCTTTTTTTCCCCTCCTTTCTCTGCCCCCACTCCCCTGCCCTGTATGGGGTTGTCTCTTCCGTTTCTGCAGATGAAGAAATTGTCAAGGAGTAGAAATTTCCATTTAGAAGTGACTGCATTCTTTTTGTCCTGTATAGAAGACAGTACAGTAACTAAAACACCAGTGAAGGAATGTTTCTACTTCATGTATTACATGTGTGACTTTGTTCCTTAAAACTTCATGAGTAGAAGGTGCAGTGTCTCCAAAGCCTTTCTTTATTCAGGGCTCATGATCTGATTTCTAGCAGAAAGCCACAGAAGTAGTGACTGGCTCCAGAAAACAGAGCTGCTCAGTATTTCAGAGCACTAAGGATTAGTGTGGCTGGGAGGGAATTATGAGGAAAACTAAGTTTTCCCAAGAATGGCAAAGTATAATGGAAAGATGTGCAGCAGCTCTGGTATTTTCCAGGAGCTTGGAAAAGACAATTGCTGGTGGAGCTCTCAGTGGACTGGATAAACTTGCACACAAGCTTCATCCATTGTACTTTCTAAATTCAGAGCTTCTGTAAGAGGTTTTTGCTTTGCCTCTTTTGCTGAATAGTAAACCATAAAATCCTGTCTTACCTTGTTTGGTACTTTTCATTTTTTTGGTCACGGTTGTGTACCCAATACTTTTTAAAATGTAAATTACCCACCACACTATGCCTGATCCCATGTTGCTGCTGTTGGTACAATACAAGCACGTGGATAAGTAATCTGAGCTAGGAGTGTGTGCTTTTCCCAGCTAAGGGCTGTCGAGAGCACCTGCTCCCCCTTTCTGAGCTGTACTTTAGGATTGATGTTTGAATTCTGTTCCTAAGGACTGAATGTATCATATTTTCTACAACAAACTGCCAAGCCTACTTTAGTAGGCACTTAGCCACACCATCCCTGTCCTTACCCCATGCTGTCAAATTAATATGGTGCCTACATCTTCATATTTATGGTGGTGCTGGGTAGTTTTACAAGTGAAAGTTGTGCTTCAGGTGTTGTCATAACAAATCTTATTAATCTAAAAAAAAAAGCTAAATTCTAAATGTGTGTTCTGTGATACTGGTACTACTTTTGAAGCCATGGTGTTGGTGTTTTCCCACAAAGGTGCAGTGCATGGGCACTGAAGGAATGTGTGGGTATAATTTGTATGCATTGCTTTTGGGCATATTTATGTTAAGGGTAAAGAAAATAATGCTCTCTTATTCTGTCACAGATTGTGCTCAGCCTCAGTCTGAGTTTTGCAGCTCAGTCTGTGAGGTTGTCTCTCTTCCTGTTACTTCTGAGCTGGTGGAGAAGATGTTGGTCCAGAATATACAGCTGAATTAGCTGGGAGTGACTGGTGGGAGGTGGCATAAAATCCCTTCAGTCCCAAATAAAAAGGTGTTTTTGTTTAATTAGGCTCTGACATTGCAGAAGTGTGCAGCAAACTCCAGCTGTCCCTGGAGATGAAGATAATGTTGACAGTATGGAAAATGACTTCTAAGAAATTCCAAAAAAATATTAAATTCTTAACAAAAAAAAAGATATTTCTCATTCTCATTGTTAGGTAATTATTTTTTTTTTTAAAGAGACCATAACTAATGGTTCTGGTAACTAATTTACCACTTCTAGCAAACAGTGAGATGCTGGACTGGTGATGGGTCAGCATTAGTAGAGTTAATTGTGAACTGCATGTGATAATGTATTTGCCATGGCACACTTTTCACATTTAATTATTTGTGCAAATTGCACTCATACACTGTAATATTGGTTATGCAGATTCAGTGCAAGCAGCATATTGGTGCAAATACTGTTTAGGTGCAATTAAAAGAGACTTCTATTTCTTATTTGGAGGAGAATTGATTGTCAGGTTTTATGAATCCTAAAATGTAGCCAAGATGAGAACAAAAAACACTTACTGAAAAACTGGAACACTGATCAATGCAAGTGCCATATTTTAATCCACCACTAATAATTTTATTTAATTATCTCAAAGCTTTTTTGATATAAAGAACTGGGCAAAAGAAAGGTGTCTCTGTGCTTCTCAGTTTTATTACACATGTAAACAAATCATCATGAAATGATTAATATGTTAAATTAAATGGATATGAAATAGCTTTAACTCCTGGTTAGTCCTTCTGAGCTCTTTCTAATATATTAGCAAGTAATTGAAAGGGTAACACCATGTGATCTTTCAGCCATGTAACCACTGTATTGACACTATTAATGAAACCTCAAACTAGAGATTTACTAAGCATGGATGATACAACATAGATCATAAGGGAGTTATTCCTGATTTTTAGCCAAAAATCATAAAGTGTCTGTCTTTGACTTGCAACTGTGTTCTATAAGCACAGCAGTGATTAAAAAAGTCTGATTTTGCACCCTTTGTATTTAGAGAGGGGAACACTTTACCAAGCTTTGAGTGTCTTAGGTGCTCTGTGGTCTTGTATTTTCCTTCTGCAATGCCACCTTGTCCTCTTTGGGCACAAAATTGAAGTGCTGAGAGCAGGTGGGATGGGGCTTCAAGATAAGAATAGAGGTTGAGCTGTAATTTGCCATCATAGAAGACAAAAGCCACTTGCCAAGGATGGATACAAGCTTCCTAAAGTCAACAGTTCATCTTAAAACCTACCTGAGGTCCTGTGTCAGTGCATGGTGTTAAGTTTAATGGCCTTGGAGTAACCTTCCTTCTCTGGTCATGGTTCCAAATATGTTCCCTTTGTTACCTGAGATCATTTCCTCCACCCTCACATGTAAGCAAGGTTTTGCAGTAATAGATGGTTCCTGCTGAGAGTTTGCCAGGCAACACAATTCTCTAGGGAGGCTTAAAATGTCCTCCTCTTAAAAAATGTCCAATTTAACGGCTGTGTTTAGGTGTTTGAGGCCATACAGTGTTTGCAACAACTATGATGGCTCTATTATGATAATGGAAGAAAGCTGCATTATGAAATAAATGCATTCTAGGTTGTCCTTGGCAACATAATGTAAGGATTGTTCTGCGTGTTGGTACTAAAGAATCAAAAACAGTTTAGTAAGTCGATGTGAACACTATTTCTTGTCGTGTGGTTAATGGATCTACTGTTGTATTTGTGTTCTTTCCAGCTCTGCTGCCTTACATCAATGAAAAATTATGTTTTTTCTTCTATGCCACAACACTAGTCATCGTTACATTCAACATATTCCCCTTCAAATCTTTCAGTGCAAGATGTCTACCATTTTACTGGGTTAGACTCATTTTCCTGGTCGTTTTCTTGGCAGTAGAAAAGGATCATCTTTCTTGGTTATTGATGTTGCATTTAATAAGCTCAGTTGAGTACAGTCACGTTGATGTCTAAACAAATGCCCTGCTACTTTTTTCTCTTTTTCTTTTTTCTGTGTAGAGCTGGCTGGAAACATGGCAGTCTGTAATTACGTTGGCTATGCTTCTGGTTAAAGCAACAATAATTTTTTTGCCCTTATGGTATTTATACCCTTTCTCTAAGCTTTCTTCCCTTTCCCAAAAGCTCTTGCTTATGATTGGCTGGGCAGATTTAGGAAATGGTGAAAATTTTTATGATTAGCAGCTATAGTACATGAATAGTAGACATTCTTCAGATTTAAAGAGGTCAAATTGATTTTTGTGTGTGTGTGACAGAATTTGCTCCTGGGGTGAGACTTTGAAGTAAAATTTCAAAGCATTGACTAGGGGTGCAGCTCTGCAGCTTCTTATTGACTTTGTTCAGAGATCAGGAGCTAAAACTGCATGCTGCACTTTGAAAATTTACCCCTAAGTATTGAGTTCTACCTCAGAATAATTTTTTTCCAATAATTTAATAAACCCCTGAGAATGTGGTTTATAATGGAAATGCTGACATACTTAAACTTAATGCTAATCACTGAAAATTAGTAGGAGCTTAAACAGAACTTGGGCAAAAACTGCAACTCATAAGTATCCTGTAGTTAATTAACAGGAAACATCTCAGAAATGCATAATCCTCAGAAAAAACTATGTTGGCAGTGGCCCTGTCAATAGTAATATCATATTTTATTTCTCAGACTTGCCATTATCCTCCAGTTCATAGGAGAGTACTTCAGAGCACCTGGCTCTTTCCCAAACATGTATGTGCTTTGTGGAATTGAGCCTGTCAAACTTGGAAGCTCGTGGTGAGGAACATTCATACGTAATAACAACATGATGGACTCTTTAATTTAAAAGTGTCAACAAGATTAGTCCTGTTACAATCTTGTTTGTTTGAGTAGGACTGCAGGAAAGAACATCTTCCAGTCTACAAATTGTATTGACAATATCCAGAACAGTGATTTTGAGATCCAGGCATGTTTGCTGTGTGACTTCCTCTTGCTTCTTCATATTCCTACCCCACATTTCTCCATGGTAAAATCACTGCCATGACCATCTAATAAATACCTTTGAAAAGAGAGGTGGGAGGGGAGAAATGTAGGAATTAGGAGATGGAACATGAGTTTTGATTACATGGGGCAGAGGTTTGGGAAACAGACCTGAATTTCTGAGCCCTGCAAAAAAGACTAGGTTTCTTGCCTGTTATGGTTGCTTTGTGCTGTGGAGGTGGTGGCTATGTTTTGCTGTACTGGTTTGGAAGGAGATTGACTGGGTGTAATTGTTGGATGTAGGTCTGGTCACAGCTTTTTTGCTCTCTCTCCCATCTCCCCTGTTGTGCTGCCCATACAGCAGCCCGGGAAAAAACAACAGCAGTAACATCAATATCTAAAATTTTGTATTGTGGGTTGATAACCTCAAGTTTTAGCAATCTAAGTCAAAAGATACTATATGAAGTAGCATCTCCTTAGCAGAGCATTTCAAAGAAGAATTTGAAGGAGAATTATGTGCTTGACCTGTGGGTTTTTGCAGAGTTTATGGAAGGCAGCGTGGCAGAAAGCTTGTAGAGAAATTTGAAAAAGGAGTGCTTGTGCTTTCCTTTTAAAAAACCTGTTCCCCAAATACTAATGTGTAATATTTTTTAGTCACAATGGAACTCATGGATGCCACAACCAATTTATACAATTTTCTGTGAGAAAACCAAACAAAAACTGTGCATCTGGACTGACAAGCTGTATGCCAAGATTCAGCCAGATGCAATTTGAAATGTCCAAGACATTAAACATGCCCTGAAATGGAGCTTTTAATGAAAGTGCCATCTCAGTCTCAGCTCTAGTGAGTGCCAGTGTAACACTGCAAGGAATTTATCATGCTAGATCTTAACTGTAAGTACGCTACCTAATCTGGGAGTAAATATACTGGAAGTCTGCAGAAGTTAATGCTTGGAGGTGATGTTTCCATCACATATCCTAACCTGCCTGCACACTTGTTTATAGTAGTGTATTTCTGATAACTACATAAATTTTACCAAACTTAGAGCAAAAAAAAAAAAAAGGTAAAAAAAGTTGTGTGCTTGGTATGCATTGTTTTGCTTCTTTCATTAATTCTTGCTGGCATTGTGGATGCTCAGATGAACAATAGAGTAGCCTGTAAAGATCAATACCAGATTGCTGATAGTGCCTATCTATTCAGAGTAGATTATTTGATAAATGGTTTGGTCCATATGTTTTGACATTTGTTAGCTGTATAGCCCAAACCAACTGGTAGAACTGTAGTTTCATCATAAAAAGGAGGAGCAACAAACACAATATTTCCCTCTCTGTACAAAACTGATATACTGTCGTTTTAAAGCTGCAGGTAGAAGATTCTGAGAGAAAAAAAAAATAAAAAAGCTCAAGCTGTTAAGAATTCACTTGTATTTTTCTTAAGTTTTGCAATTAAGGTCTATAAATACAGTATATTTGGGGTTGACAGAATTCAGATCTCATAAAACTGTAGTCTAGCCATTTTATATCAGTGTCTCTGTAGAGTGGAACAAACAGGTTCCTAGGAGAGCAATCCCTTCTGTCTTCTCCCCAAACTTGCCCTCCTTTAAAAGTCTGGGAAATTTAAAGCAGACACGAACATCAAGAGCAGGCTCAAAAGTCAATGAGGCTTCAGGCAAATATCTAGAACTTTGCAAGAGCTCAGATTTCAGTTCCTGGTATTTAGGTCAAAATTCTGTGTCAGTTTTTGCAAAACCTTTTTTCTTTTCTCTCAAATTCTATATAGCATTTGCTTAAGTGCAAAGTTCTGCATTTGATATCCATTTAAATGAAGGACATTTTCCATTTAAATAGTTGTAATCATCCAACTCTTCTTTTTTTGTCCAGCCTCAGAGGAACAAACGAGTTTATTTTCAAAAATCATACAGTACAGCAGTATGTTCTGTAGACTGAATTAAAAGAATTTTTTATAGTTAGCATCTTTATTTCACCCTGTTAATGAGAGAAGTTCATTAATGTGTAAGCAAAGTAATAATTTCAAAGTTGTAAGTAAACTTCTAAGTAAAAAACCTAGCCAAACTTAAGGACTAGAAAATGGTATTTTAGAAGTGATCTTTGGACCTTATACAGGTGGAAGGTAGTACTGTAATAGATATGGCAGGAAAAATAGAGTGAAAATTTGTACCTGACCTGCTTCAACTTGGGAAAATATTTTGGAGCCTTTGATCAGTAAAAGAATTTATTTCTCTCTCTCTTCCCTCATTTTGTGACTCTGTTGACTTCGTGCCATGAGGGAAAGGATGGTGTTGGCTAAAGTGCACCTGGTCTCTAGAGGTTTCTTGGGGTGCAGTGCAGGCATTGCTTGCTGAGCTCATGGTGAAGGGGATCTAAAGCTTAATCCTCTACCCCTTGCCTTGTGTGACAGCCCCTCCTGTGCCAGGAGCTCCTTTGGCTGTTGTGAGTGCTGCTGTCCCTGTTGGGATTAGGAAGATTCCCTGTGTCCATAATAGGATTTAGGTTGGCCCTACTGGGGAGTGAAAGGGAAATCACCCAGGGTGATTTATCACCCTGTGGATACTCTGGGCTGAGGCCTCAGTCTGGATCTCTGGGAGAGCAAAATGAGCTGATTTTCACTGAAATAGACTTCAAGGAAAAGAGGGAGTGGGATTAGAATTTCTGAAATGTTGGGCTGAGAACGATAAAGGAAGAATTAGAGGCTGACAGTTTTCCTCCATAAAATGTAGAAGAGCACAAAGGGAAAGACAGTCTGAGCTGGAAGAGAAAGAGTTCTGGGTAGATTTAATGTAGTTTAATATTACCCTGTGAATATTGCTCTCTTCCTACTTGTTTTGAACAACCAGGGGTAACTTTCTATAGAATGACAGAAAATGGGTGTCTCAGCAGGGGCTGGATTGCTCACTAGAAGGTACACGTGTATTATTTGCTTTTTAAAGAATGGTGACATGGTGTTTTGCAGTCTGCTATCAGAGGATAATATTTGTCCTGGTTTTTTTTTTTTAAGAGTTGCAGGAAGAAAATGTTAAATGTCACTTTCTCCTGTAAGTAATTGGCAGTAAGTAGATGCAAGATTCCTGAACCACTGCTCTCAGGATAATCTTAAAATAGCCACTTTCTTGCTTTCCTGGTCTATATATGAAACAGGTGTATTAACATATTAATGATCAGATGTTATATTTAGCTCTGCATTTTAAGAATCTTTAACAACTGGAAAAGGATGATTTGACAGGTTTAATTCAACACTGGGCAACAAATAAAGCTTATAATGAAATTAACATAAATCATTAGCATTAATCATTCAGCATTATTGATAGCCATATAGAGAAATGTATCACAGCCCTGGAAGTAAAGAAGAGAAGAGCAATGTTTCTTGCCAGCTGTCCTGATGAGCTATGAGCCCATATGGTAGTGGTACTGGCTTTCCTTTCTAATTTTCCTCCTCTGCTTGAGCTGTCAGGAGCCCGTTTCTCCCCTTTTCTTTTCCCACAGACTGCAGAGATAGCTTCTATCTCATTTTTTTCAAAATGCCAGCTTTTTAGAACAGGTCAGACTCCATCAACATCTGACTGTCACTGGCCATGTGACCAACATGAGCAAACTAGCTCGGTGACAATTAACATGCAGTCTACATTCATCGTTTTCAATTTGCTAACCTTCACTTCTGCTTACTCTTTCATCAGCTCCAAGACCTAGTAAGAGTTTTCCTCATTGGGAAACAAAATATTCTTAAAGTAGCATTTGGAAGTCTTTTGCTGGGAAATGTGTGCATTTAAAATTTGATATGGAAAAAATGAATAAATGCAGCGGTTCAGTCACTGTTCCCTGGATAGCTTTTTTCTGCTTTGTGTGCTGTCTTCCCTCCACACCCTCCAGTTCTGTGTGTCCCCCTGCCCTTTTTTCCTGAAAAAGGTGAAAGAATTGAGGTTGAAATAATAAACACTACTACTACTGCTTGTGCTTGAAGCATTTAGGAGTTTGAAGTTACTCAGTCTTCCTCATTTACCTGAAGCTCACTGAGACATTAGGTAAACTTGGCTTCTGGGATTAAGGACAGGACTGACAACGTATCCCTCGAGCTATAATCTCACAGGCACTGCATACTTTCTTCATAGTTTTGGCATTTTTTCAAGTGTTAGACAAATCTTCATGATCAGCAGGGCTCAGGCTCAGTGCTGTGAGAACATGAGCAAAGTAGGTGCAGTAGGGAGGTATCACAGAGGTGGAATCTTTGCATGGCAGTGATGAAAATTGCCTCATTTTCTATTGTTTCATTTCTTTGTGCTGTATGGGCAATTGAAATAATTCTGGCTCTCATGTGCATCTCCATTTTCCTAGTTAGTAGGATGAATAAAATGGCTTCGAGTTTAGACAACCGTGCATATGCAAACAATGCATACATTTCTCAGATTTTTTTTATGGTTTGTTCTTTCTATTTACCTTTAAAATGTCCAAGCACATGGATAATCAGCCTTTTTTGGTTCTCAATTCAAGATCACAAAATATATATAAGGGTGGTTAAGCACTGTCAGCATTGCAAGAGAGTACAGTACTGTCAGCTCTCCTTAAAATGCCTTTCTTTTTAAGTGTCTTGGTAAAAAGATCTGGTGTACTTAAACGTGTACTAAATTTAAGTTACTGGACTTTCTGTTGAATAATTAAATATCATTTTTCAAAGGAGAAGTTTCTGCCTTCTATTGCCATAAAATAGCCTTCATTTTCAACTTTGTTACCTGCAGAAGAGCATAAAGAAAACAGGTGTTGAAGAAAACAGGTATGGACACAGAGAAGAGCCTCATACTTGGTCACTCTTGGGCAATCATGTGTTCACCTCTTAAATTTGCATGGGGCCTTAATCTCCAATATAGGAATACATGCCATTCCCTTATGCTCAAAGTCAGTGTTGCAAGGGAGCATAACAGCCAGGACTGGTATCCTATAGCACTGCGAATAGATCCTTTAATTTCATGGTTTAAAAAATACTTGAGTTGACCTCAGTATAATTCCTATATTTTAGTCATTTAGGTGTCATGGCTCAGTAATCATTCATTAACTATAGTGCTTTTCAAATGAAGAACTGAGATGAAAATTTTTCTTAATGATGACAAGTGATGTAATTTAGTTTTATTCTTATATTATAGTGGTGCCCGCTAGCGCCGCTGTAGTTAAGGGTCTGTCAGTGGTTCCATTATAAACCCCTATTTTCAGAGGGTTTATAATTCAAAAATTGATTTTAGACTTAAAACTGCCACCCAAGGTCTAAGTCCTGGAGCTTGTTTTTATATACAAATTGGCATTTTGGGGAGAAGAGGAGGAAAGGTTAATGGTTACTCAACTATAAGAATAAGATTGAGGGTTTTCTCTTTCAGATTTGTATTTGTGCTTCTATCATACTAAAAAATGCTTCATCCATCTCCAGACCAAGAAAAAAGGCCACTATCAAGTACTTTATGACCAAAGAAGGGCTGCAGATCTTATTAAGCACAGTGTAAGAATTGAATTGGGCTGAGGCATGTAAAAGCAGGTCCCTGGCTCTGAAAATCCCATGGCATTTGATCAGAGGTCGAAATCTCTTTGAGAGTAGTCATTTAGGAGATTGGGGTAGCCATGAATCAAGGCCTCCCCCTTCTCCACAGATGTGCTCTTTTGCCTTGTTGCCATCAAGAAGCTGCAACAAAACTGGTGCTAATATTATAAAGGCAATTTTCAAAGGAGCATAAGGTACTTATCTGGCCTAAATAGCATCTCTGGAATTGAGAATAGAAAAGTAAATAGAGCAGTGGCTTGCTGAAAGCTCATGGGAGGGAAGGGGAATGAGTTGGAATCTAGCTGGAGTAAAATGAGGACTGTCCTGGTGGAAATGGGAGCTCCAGGAAGGAAATCTCTGTGACTTGGCACACGGGGGTTGGCTGAGGAGAGAAGGGAAGGACAGGTCAGGAATTGCTCTGGACTCCTTGGAAAATGGGGATCTTCACACTGAGAGAATACCAGGCCAAGTGCCACTCAGCTCCGTCTGATTTTCTCTAGAACCACACTTCTGAGCTGAGAAGAAACAGGGATGATCAGCTTTAAAGGTGTCTACTGGAAATGGCAATGATGCCTCACTGGAATTACACTATTAAAACTAATAATAAATTTAAAATTATGCCAAAGAAATGGTGGAGTTACCATGTGTTTACTTTGGCTTACCTGATAGTCAAATATCATTCTGTGAGTCTTTAAATATTAACTCATAAGCATGAGAATTTAACAGGTGGAAGCAGAACTTGGAAATATGAAATTTTAGTATTTTCATGCCAGATTTACATTGGATTCTGGAGTAGAGTGGAATTTATGGTGTAGGCTCACTACAGACACATGTTTTTTTTCTAACCACGTAAGAAGCAAAAGAACTAAGATAAAAAATCAAATAGTTAATTTCAATTCTTCTCCAACAGAATTACTAATCCTGTATTTATTGGAATTATTTATGATCAATGGTCCTGGTTTTTGTTTCCGGTCCAGGTTAGCTGTCAGAGATGTTGCTCTCAATTACAGTTGGATATATGAGAATTGGCAGCTGTTAGATATGCATCTCTCTCCAAAGAGAAAAAGAAGCATGATAGATTTTGAGGATGTAAACTTTCAGACCAGTTTTGTTTCAGAGAGACAAGGTAGTGGGTTGTCTAAAACAATGTCCTTCAAGCAGACCCATCTATTTAAATACCCACAATCATCCTGTGGAGATAGTTGATCCTTCTGATCTTTAGTAGCAATAATTTTTACTCTTTTCTCATAATCACAAAATGAAAAATCTTCAAGGTACTCACATAACAAATGTTAAAAATAGTTTTTTTCCATAGTTAATAATAAAAAACCCCTCCCACTAGATCCAAAAGTACCAATGCACAAGAAAAAAAAAAACCTGTTCAATCTCATTCTCATCTCTGACTTTAGAGAAATTCTTTGTTTCTCCTGACAGCTTCTGGCATCTCATCACCCTTTTCAATGTACTGTGCTGCAGAGAGGATCCATTTCTGTGCAGATGTGGAGAGAGTGGATATTTCAGGAGATCTGTTTGGTGCTATTTCATGTATAAATGCAGGCCTGAGTATGAGCCTTAGCTGGGGAAACTCTGCCTCCTTGGCTGCCCGTGCTGGGCTGTCTGCAGGTTTGAGGGTTGCTTGGACTGGAGAAGAGGCACAATATGTGAGACAGATCAGGACTGGTGGTTAAAAGCAGGTGTAGTTGTGTAATGATAGATGCTAATGTAAATTTAGGTTCACCTTTATTTTTCTTTAAATTTTAGCCATTTACAAACCATGAAATTTAATGGAAAACTTTCTGCTGGTTTTGGTTATAGTTTTGTGAGCAGGTGTGTGCTGAAGCAGTGTATTATACATTTACACAGAATTTTACTGTACATCTAAAAAAATATTTAAAATTACTATATTTCTTGCACTGAAAAAGTCCATTGGAAGTGTTTTGTGTTTCCCAAAATGGGATTAACACTCCAAGGAACATAATCTCATGTTGTACCTACCAGAACTAAATTTAAGCTGCAGAATGGCATTTCCTTCTCTCAGATGGAATTATGAAGGTTAAAATGGAGCACTGCTCTTAATTCACCATAGAGTGAATTAAGAATTAATTCACCATAACTTACAACACTGGCATGGAATTTTGATGGAGGATAAAGTTATAAACTTCCAATTATTTTTTTGTTGTTGACAAAAAAATATTTTATGGCATAAAGCTGTTTTATAATGAAGAATATTTTATTTTTACTCTCTGTCACCATGTTTTCAACTAGCCCCATTATTAAAAAAAAAGATATTTAGTAGCATATCTATTGCAAAGTCTGAATTCCTTTTATCTTACCTTTCTTTTAGGATAGTCGTGGTAATATCTGAAAAATTTGCCAAGTTATGGAAATAGTACAACAAAAGTAATTTTTGGATAAGTTCTGCTAACTTTTGGATGAGTTCTGCAATAAAATAATTATTATGGAATAAAATAATAGTAATATAATAATTATGGAATAAAGCTAGTTGTGCCAAAGAGTTTAGTATTAGTTTGTAACTAATCAGCTACATAAAGGTTCTGTCTGATGGTTGTTTTTTTCGCAAGGGTAATAATGTTGGGGTTTTTTCTGGGAAAACAGATGTTTAATTTTTAAAATTATTTTTAAACCAGCCCTAGTATGCAGGGAATACATGAGTGAGTAATATGTAGATGTATGTAGATATTTGTCACCTGGGGTCTTCTGTAAGTGCAAGCAAGGATCTGCCCACAGATATCTCTAGTACACATGTGAGCAGATATTTACTGCTTTGGATGTGTGTGTGGGATCTTACTGCTGGGTAAGAACAGGTTCAGTGCTGGTGGCAGCAAAGCTTCTGACTGCTGCACACTGAGCTCTCCCTTCATTGTTACATTGAGGGATTTCACAAAAACTCGATTTGTTGATGAAACACCTGGTAGGTTGTGGAAATACCACCCCCCACCCCAAACAGGGATGGTACCACAACACTGAGGCACATCACGATTTGCAAGGGTGATACATTTAAATATTTGGCATATTTGAATACATCTTTGTCACTAATTCATGTCTTGCTATCTGGTTAAAACCAGAGTGGAAGATCAGAACAGGGTGATACTATAGAAATTGCACATTTTTTGGGATTTTGGTTTATTTTAAGGACATACGTATTTCCCAAGGACCTGTTTTCTGTTGTGGGCAGTGTAATTAATTATATTGCATAATCAGACACATGTTCCATTTAGAGAGTGCGGTGAAGGCTGTATTGAGGAAAACCAGGTGTCTTAATTTGTCTGTTCTTATTTCCAGCCATTTGCATATGTGCAAGCAGCAGGAATTGTGCTGGCTGGGCAGGTGACCTGCAGTACTGGTGGTGATTATAGAAGATGCTTCCTTCTCTTCCTGCATTTTTAGGTTTGATCAATTCTCTTCTGTGCTCCTCTGCTGAAAAAGGGCATTGACTTCCTCATGATCTGATAGTGCCCACCAAATCTATTTGCTGAGGATGGATACCTGCCAAAGAGCAGGTTTCACTGGTTTTCTGCAAAGCAGCGTTGGTGGCTTCCCAGTCCCTCACTTTTCAGTGCTGCTCCTGTGTGATTTGAGATCAGTCCATCTGAGAAAACATCACTGCTTTGGAGTCAGCAAAAACACTACTTAAAAATGCTGCCTTCCACTTTGTTTTATTTAGTGAGGTCTTGGCATAATAATTTCCATATTAAGGTCTTAATTTGCTTCTTCTCAAATCAGGAAAAAAAAAAGTTGACAAAATAAAAACATTTTAGGGCATAGCATGAAGTCACTGTTTTCCTTGAGCATTGAGGAAGTTTAGAGACTAAGGACTAGCACTACTGATTGGAGGAAGGTGTTATCCTCAGTTGGTTTTTCCAGTTTGGAATACATGAAATTGATGCTAACAAAACACACTTGGAAAAACTTCTTAAGGTGCTTCGGGTTGCAGACCAATTCTGCTTTTGTCTTGCTAGTCTAAAACCAGCATAAAGGATAGGCAGAGCTTAAGACCCCTGTCCCACTTGTTGTGGGGTGTTTAGGCAGACCCAAAATGTGCCATTACAGTCACAGGAGTATGTGTATCCATTAAAGGTTCTGGGAATGAAACATGGAGTTTTGTGTCACGGAAATTGAGGGCTTAGACTTACCTTAAATGCACAAGTTTTATCACTGCATGTGTAGTGTAGTGGGAATAAACAGTAGCTGCTCAGTGAATGCATTTTTGCTCTGGACCTTTCCTAATTATCAAATTGAATCAGCAATTTAAGAGTCAATAATAAAGATGTCCAAATATTCAGATATCTGCTACCTGCCTCTACACATGGGTAACACCAAAAAACATGTGCTTTTCACTGGCAAAATCACTGGAGAAGAAAAGCCTTTTTTTATTTTTCTTAAGGTTTAAAACCTCCAGGGCAGTTAGAAAACCATGTTTTTCATTGAACTGTGTCTCTTTGAAATTCACAAGGCTGACATGTCATTGGCATGACGTGTCTCAGTCCGTTACACAGAAGTGCCACATTACACTGTGTGACGTGACAGGCTGACAAAAAGGGACACGACGCAGCAGCCCAATGGGATGTCAAGCCTGAGAAATTTAAGCCATGCTGCTGTTGCTTAAAAAAAAAACCACAACACAGAGCAGCAAGGGGGGCACACTCCATGCTGATATCCAGTGCTGTTGGATTTTACACTCTCTAAAAGGTTTTCTTGGTTCAGTCAGGCTTCCCTTGTGTTTGATAACAAACCATGCAAATTTAAGTTTCCACTTTTGTATGTTTTATCCTGTGGCACCACACAGTCTTGAGTTCCTCCAGAATCCCTGGCAATCCTTTGCAGAAGTTCTGCAGACTTGGAGTGCTTGTGACATGGGGATCTGAGTTCCACAAGTGTTTTGCTCTGCATTTGGGATTGCTGCATGCATAAACAAGGATTGTTCAAAGAGCACGGTGATAATGTGACATGCTGTAAGTCACAGTTCAACATCTGTGAAGGGCTTTAAAATATTTTAGTTATGTTAGGCTTCAGAAAAAGGTTTTGTTAGAAGAAAGTCTGTCTAGGGTAGGGCAAATGGAAGGGTGGGAGAGCTAAAATGAATTAAAAGATCATTAATGGACAAATTTTTTTTTTCCTGGAAAATGCTTTCTCTTGATACTTGTTTTCTTTAAGTAGCAGCAGAAGTATATCAACAGTCTCTAAAGGGTTTAAGAGCAATATACTTAATTACTATGAGTAATTTCATAGCTAATTAATGTGATAAATCTCTATAGTGAAATATTCTTAGCTACTGATCAACGTGAAATAGATTGAAGTCAGTGCAGATGTATCTTCCAGTTCATTTTACATTTGATGTGGAGTGGTGAAAATGAGCATTCAGGCATATGTACACATCTTAGTTTAGAATTTAAATATTTGGGTTGCATCATGTATATATGATTTTAGTGGAGTCATTTATGTGCAGGCTTTGGCATGGATTATTTTAATAGGCTGCAATAATGGGTTGATTTCAAATAGAAAAATTAAATTTGGTATTTTTAAAAAACCTGGCATGATTGTTCATCTATTAAAAATAATAATTCACTTATGGGCAAGGAGTGCAAGAAATAAATTGCTGCATACATTTTTGTTAGTTTCTTTGTACTTTACGCATTGTAAAAAATTTATATGGAGATAAACTACAATTAAATTTGTTTCTTCTCAGTTTCTAAACATATAGAATGAACTTTAGCTGGTCTATGCTCTTGTAGTCAAAGTACTCTTTTGTAATGTTAGTGGGATGTGACCTTAAATGTGAGTGCTTCTGTGGTTCCTGATGGTAAACAACATCCTCTCATCAATATGCTTGAAACTGATGAAAGCAGTCGGCCTGTAACTGCAAATTCTACTGTGCAGAAATATTTTCCATCTTTTTGCAAACAGACCTTCCTGAAATATGATAAGTTTCTGTTTATGTGCACTCTTTCCATTGACTTAGGTGTGCTTTGGAATGTGTCCAAGAATATATTCTTTTCTCAATGAGAAGTCTGGTTCTAGTTTAAGCCAGCAGTACTGTGGAAAATCTTTTTCCTTTCTGAAATGTTCATACCCAGCCCCTAAGAGTGGGTGCAGTGTGTGGGTAATTGTGCCCGGCAGGTCCCTTTGACTTTCCACACCTTTGTTCCCCTGAGTGAGGGCAGACAGAGCATCTGAGGTTGTGTCCTCTGTGTGTCTGATGGGGTCTGGTACTGGGGTCTCAAACTCTCACCTCTAAGTCATGCTCCCACCAATGGCCACAGTGAGAATAATGAAGTATAAAATGAAAGAAAGGGGCTTGAGCACCAAACAATTCCCCTTTTCCTCCAGGGAACAGGGGAGAAACGTGAGGAGGGAAGCAGAGTCCAGGAGTGGGAACCAAGAGATTGCCAAGCAGAGCAATGGATGTTTGGTGCCTGCATTGCCTCCTTACCACTGCATTAAAAATTACAGGCTGCAGACTGAAATTACCTGTTCTGTGAAGCTGAGAGCTGAGTGTTTTGGTGAGAGAGTGATCTTTGCCCAAATGCAGGTGTGCATAGATGTTGACTCGTGGAACTGTAATGTAGAAACCAGTGTGCAATTTCTGCACAGAGAGGTGTAGAAAGGTGGGCAAAGAATTGTGAGGTCTGGCTAACCAGTGCTACCTAAATTGTTTATCTTTGCTGCAAAGGTATCTAGCTTCTGTGGCTGAACTTGATACCACAAAGCTAAGGTCAGCACCTCAGACTTTTTGCGATTACTTCTGCTTAATGTGGCTATTAAGACTTGCCTGTGCAGCTGCTACTGTGGGACTTCTGGGCAGTTGTCTTCAAAACTGAGTTCAAAGCCATTAAAATTATTTTTTTAAGACTTCATGCAAGGAGGCTCACGTGGTAGTGCATCTGTGTTACACATTCGTTGAGGAATGAGAGAATTGTATAGGTATCTATATTTTTCAAATGGAAATAGTCACTCTGATGTCACAGTATTTCTGAAGCTGGACTTTCAAACATGTGACTATTTTTAGCCAGATCATGTTCTGCCATCCTCAACCCCTCAGTGTAGCTCAGCCTCTGAGCATAATGAACCTATTAGTATTTTATGAATTGAACTCTTTTTCTTTCAGGGGAGGGAGGGTCTCCTGAGTATGTTAAGCAAAGCAGAGTTCATATGAATCATATGGCTGAATTACGGTACATCTACTTATGCCCTTGAACTTTATGATCTGCTGCAAATGGCACGAACATTGTCAAGGTATGGAAAAGGCAGGATCTGGGATCAGCACTCAATATGTCAAATGTTAATTAAAGCTGAAGAAATGCAAGTTTGTTGCGGAAACAAAAGGAAACACAGAACAAAGTCTGCTAGAACCCAAGTCCCTGAGATAATCAGGAATCCTGCTTTGACAATCTTTTAATCACCTTCCAAAACACATTGGCTAAAACTTCTCTGGCATTTTTTTTCTTTATTTTAAATTCCATCTGTTTGGGAAATCTAGACTCCATTTACCTTTAAATTTGATACATATTCCTGAAGCACAAGAAGGATTTGAAACTATTAAGCCTAATGTTACTGCTTTGGATTTTCAGATTTAATGAATAAGACTTCTTTCATGGCTGAAGATAGAACTTGATACTTCTTGTATTGTTTTGTTTTTATCTCTTTAAAGGTGTGGATGCTAGTTGGTTCTCCTCTGCCCCCCTGTTTTTGTTTAGTTTTGGTGTTGAGGTTTGGTTTTTTTTTGACTTGTGTTCCTGTTACTGCCAAATCAAATTCACTACAGCTGCTTTGGCAGAGGCTGTGCTGTTTTGAAGTCTTCGATTTTAGCCACATCCTTTTTATCGTATTTTGAGGCGTAAGATATACTTGGGATATTTTTGCATGTGACTTCTGAAATTTTAACATCTTAAACAATGTGTTCTTGGGTCTGAAGGACTGATTTTTTTAAAATTTTAATTTTTTTGATTTTTTTTTTTTAATTCAGAGCCTTTAGCCTCCTTAGCTTTTATTTACACAACATTATGCATGTAATTTGCAGATTCAAATGGTAATAAAGGTGCCGTTTTTGCTGGACAAAGAAGCTTAAAATTTGCACACTCATTCATTTAACAGTGTGACACAAGAAATGAGTGGCTCCAAATTCTGCTGGAGTAGAAGCCTGGTAAAGCACAGGAACTTTAAAAGTGCACGTATGTTTTCTTAAATCTGCACAACACGACACGCTGTGAAGACAGCATTCAGCTGCATTTGCTCAGAGAGCACACTGATAGACAGATGGGCTTTGAGAACAGAAGTGACAAATGTCATAAATTTCTCTTAAAGAAAAGTGCTATCATTTCTGCTACTTGCTTACATATGTTTTCAAGCATGACTGTCTTAAGTGTTGCTAAGTTACATCGCACTGATAATTCAGTTGCACCCTGGGGTTTTCAAGCAAGGGTTAAATTTGACAAGAATTCTGTTAGTCTGAGTTTTCCTACTGATTTGCACTCAGTTGATGCAGTGAAAGCAAGATTGTTCAGGTGGCCCTGCTCAGTGGACAGATAATTGCACTCTGAAAGAATACAGGTTGTCATGGTTTGTTTGGTCTGTTTGGTTTTTTCTTGGTTTTCAACTGGAGCAGATTGCTGTGAGTCTTGTCTATTTTGAAAAGGTTTTTCTGAGCACGAGTGTAAACAGGCCCTTTTTTAGATTGTTCTCACTTGCTATGAACTCCTCCTGGCTCAGGAAGTTGATCACTTCTCTCCTGGTTGTTCCCAGAGAGCACTGTAAAATATGCTAATGGGATCTTGCCTATTCACTTGTATTTGCTCTGGGTTTCCTTTGTTAGAATCCCCTCCTTTATTAGAGCAGACCTTGTTCAGAAGGAAAAAAACCCAAGCAAACACCTCCCTTGTGTTATCTTCTCCCGTTTCATAATATCAAGTGTTAACAATTGAATTTCTCTTGAACTTGTGAACCACCTCACCAAGTGCTGCCTCCTGCAGTGTAGGAGGAGAACAAACAGTGGAGATGTCCTAACATCAATTTTCCTTCAGGAAAGATCAGGTGGAAGGTTACTCAGGCTGGCTGAACTTGCCCGAGGCTTCTGCTGGCTACCACTCCTGAATGAGGGCTTGGGATTATGCGACTGCACGTGTGTGTACTCACTCTGGTTGTGTTTAAAGCAGAGTTCCCATCTGGAACTGTCTGGATATTTGTTCACTCCTGAGCCTGTAAACTTGTGGTGATGTGATGGATCTTCCTATTCAGACTGAGGAGTGCATTAACTTTTCAAACTGAAAAATATTTTCTCCCTCTAAATAGGAGTGTTTACTGTGTTTCTAGAGTTGGTTTGATAGGAATGTAGAGAAGTGCCCACCTAAACCAAGTGACACTTAGGGAATGTTATGAATCCAGGCAACTGAGCTGTGACAAGTGAAAGTGAGAATTATTTCACTTCTCTTTGCCTGAAGCATGCACAGGTTAAACAGCCAGCTTAGATGCTTCTTGTGATCCTTCCCCCTTTGTTTCTTCAGTGAACAGTGCCTTGAATGTGTACAACTTCCATAGGAGATAATATGGGATACTTAAATTTGACTTGGCTCTCCAATTTGTGATTGAGCACTAATGTTAGTATGAGACATGGGGAAGAAATGCTATGTAGCCTGTGCTCATTAAAAGTAATTTTCAAATGTAAAGTGTATGATTATGACAGTGATTTGTCACAGAGTACAGATTTGGAAAAATAAAGAGAATTTGTTAATATGCTTTGGAATTATTTTTTAAAATAATTTTGAAATTATAGTGTGGTCAGATAATTACTACTAACCTTGGAAGCATTGCCAAATATAATGGCATATTGCTTAGGGCAGGAATAGTTTTAAGAAGGAATCCAGGGGCTTCCCATAGATATTTACTGATGACAAAAGATAATTGAGAAATGGAAAACTGCACATGTGCAGAAAATGTGTTCAAATACAATCCTCATCTTATTTTTCTTAAAATTGGTCTTATGGTGGTATATGCAATGTATGATATCCTGTGGGATAATTAACAGCCCTGATGTGCAGGGAATAACCAAATTACCTGGTCCAGCATGGCTGTGATGTAGGTCCTGCAAGATGTTTATAGTCCTTGCAAGGGAATGATATAAAATGCAGACTGTTGCTCATTTTAGGCATGGCGTTGACCGCAGTTTTTTTCTCAGTAAAAGGCAGTATTGGCCAGCAGGTAACAGTAGTGCACCTGACCTTGGTGTAAGTTAATTGTAGCTTCTGCTAAGGTGCTATCTGCATGGGTAGCTTTCTTTTTTTTTTTTCTTTTTTTTTGGTTGGGTTTTTTTGTTGTTGTGCAAGTGTGGAAGGCAAAAAGCTCAGGCGATGACATTACTGTCACCTGCTTAAAACAGTATGAAGTTCTTCAAGAATCGGCATAATCTCCAGGGCTCACTGTTTTCCATGAAAGCATTTATTTCAGTCAAAATACTTCACGTTCCTCTCTACACAGACATTTCAAGAAAAGTTAAAAACATGCCATTTTAAAGGGAAACCTTACCTTTCTTTGTAGATATACCTGCTTTTAAGTAGATTGTGGAATGAAATCACATACCTTATTAGGCACATAGGATTCACATGGAAGGTAAATAAACTGAGATGCTTCTAATAAAAGTTGTAATTGAAACTGTTTTAGATTGGTGAACAAGACTTTCTGTTCACCTTCTTGATTTTTAATTCATTGTTTTATCTAACATCTTCCTCAGTAACCTATCCTTTAATGCTGTTTAAATTAAAACCAAGATAATGTCTCCCTCCCCCCCCCGCTTTATTTTGTGTGATTTGCCCTCTCAGAGCAAGGGGAAACAATCTTGCCCCATCTGCTTGTAAAAGCATGATGAATCTTTTGAATATGCGAATGTAGAGATCTGTTGTTCAAGATGTCATGTTTTTCCCTCTGTTGTTAGCTGGGAGACAACACGGAATACCCTGATTTACCTGTGTAATCCCAGTGTGTCTCAGGTGCCAGGACTTGCTGTTGAGATCAGCATGTCTCCTGTCAGAAGTGGTTGGAGTGAGACAGGGACGGCACGACCACTGGGCACAAAAAGCTGCAGAGGTCAGGTTTCAAGGACAGCCAGCGTGGCAGTGATGTGGCAGTGACAAGTTGTCAAGAGAGCAAATATGAAAGCGGGGTTGGGGAGGGAGGGAGAGGGAAAAAAATCTTGTCATTGCTGATGAAATATTCAGCGTAGCAGGTAGCAATGGGCTGAATGGGTTGCACTCATGGGTTTGGGGGTTGCTCGCAGTGGAGAGGTGTCCTGGGGTTGTGAGTGCTCTTTGCTGCCCTGGTGGCTCTCCACAAGAGATGCCCAGCACAAATAGCCTGCTTTAAATTTTTGATTAACTATCACATTCCTGTTTATAGGAGTAGCAACATCAGGCTTGGGTCAGACTCCTTTCAGAGCCCTAAACTGGCTGGTAAGTCATCCACATACATCCTTGAGTGGCTATGGTGTGATGTGTTGTAGAGAAATTTGGAAGGAAAACTGTACCAGTGATGCCAGTTCTAAATGATCATAAATAATCACCGTTAACAACTCTGCTGTGTAATTTTGTTGGTTTGTTTTCAGACACATTTAATTTTATTTTGAATTTTTCATATTGTATTGAATTGAAACACTTCTGTTTGTGGTTCTGTGTGTTCCACAGTATATGAGATAATAGCTTACTTTATTTATCCCTGAGACAGACCACAATAACATGGTGACTTTAACTCCTGGCATATTTGCAGAATTCTTGATACCAGTTTTCTTAAAGGTAAGGGCTTTTTCACTTTATGCATGTTATTCCTTGGATCAGTAGGACTTTCCCCAGCCTGCATATGTGTACATGCACACTAATCCTGCATGTATATGCAGGATAAGTGTTAATTTAAGCTTGATTAGTGTAATCTCATTAAGAATGAATACTACAAGAAGTGTGTCATGATTCCCAGTGAAGTCCTTGAAGAGCTTGCTGTAATATGAGGAAAAATGGTGTATTCCTCTGCTGCAAGTATGCCTGCATGTTCTGCTATGTGAGATTTAGCAATTTAGCAATCACAGTTCTTTTTGTTAATGAGCCCCATTGTTCTTAAATTAGTAAACGCAATCCAATGCTTTATTGTGGATATACATGGAAAAAATGCTTTAAATATATCTTGTGTATTAAATTTCTTCAGGGTGTACTTTTAACTGCCATCAGTTACTTTAAGTTTAACTTTTCATTTCTTTACATGAGGGAGCAGCTGTATACTGACAACCAGTGATGCTGACGGGAGAAATAGAAAGTTCTCTTTACTATCCTGTTGTTTCTTTCTATATAAAACAATTTAATTATTTTTTAATTCATCTGCAGCTGCTTAGGTTATAGTTGTGGTAGTAGAGGGACAGAAGGAATGAAAACAGCCTAAATCCATAGTCAATAAGTCAGTATTTAAAAATGGATAAATATTACTTTTTAGCCTTCCAGAAATAGGCTTAGTTGCTTGAGAACATAGATGGAAGGAAAAACTCCTGAGGCAAAATGGTCTTGGAATGAAAAGAGAAAACAAGTTTAACTGAAAACAAAGCTATGAAAATGTTTAATGGTTCAATGCGGATCTGTCTCATTGAAAAGAGCGATATAGCTGAAGAATAACCTTAGGAGTTTAAATATAAAAACAGGCCCAAGAAAAATGACAGGAGTCAGTGAGTGAATGAGAGGAGGGCCTGTCAGCTGGGATTTTGTCCATCTGAGGGCTGGGGAGCCATCAGCATCTTTGCCACAGCCACACTCCAACCACTGCTCGCAGCCAAATCGCCGTGCCCTCCTTGCCGCGGGTTTTTGGCTCTGGATCCTCGGAGCTGCAGGCTGGCTCTCACACTGCCATGTGCTCTCCCTCCCTGCTGGTGCACACTGCAGGTGATAACACAAAGATATCAAAGACTTTTCAGTCAGTCTCTCCCTCCACAGAGCCATGGCTTCCAAGTAAAGCAAACAAACAAAAAAAAAAAAGTGAAAGAGGTTTTTGAGGTGGACTAAAGCAAAAGACCCCAAATGAAAAATGTTGAAAGCCAGCAGAGAAATTGTTCAATATTGATAACCTGGGTACATGAGGTGCTCTTTTCTCAGCATCAAGCTGGCATCTGAAGTGCCTGTAAAAGAGAATTTGGACTCTGATTTTTAAAATGCAGATTTCTGGGGTTTTTTTTTACTTGTAAACTTTCCTTGGAAATATAAACTCATGCTTCCCGTTAATGGAAGACCTTTTCAGTTTACCACATTATGAAGTAGAAAATTGTTCATTCCTTTCAGTTCTAGAAAAGGAGGAATTGTGGAAGACACTCACCTCCTGCTCCAGAGGAAAGTTCCTACCCCTTTGCACCCCCTCTATTTCACTGATTGTTTAGGCACCCTGTAGGAAGGTGTACAATTGTGTATATTCCTTAAAAATTGTGAGAACTACTCCTTTAGTTATGACTTACACGTACATTGACCACTTAACTTTTGCTGTTAGGAGAGCTGAAATTAATTTTTTTTTTTAATTTTGTGTTTTTCATTTAACATTCAGAGCCTTTACACACTCCCATCATGTACTAGGGGATGTGGTGTAGTCTCTGCCCTTGTCTGAGAGCTAATGTACTCCCAGGTCTGTTGGTTTAGCTCTTGCAGAGGAATAGTTGAGTACCTGCAGTTTTTAGACACTTGTTCCTGACGGGTCTTGCTGTTGCTGATCCTCACCCTGTGAAGACTGCTCTCACAAGCTCCTTTCTCTATGAATAAGTGATCAAGTGCCAGTCAGTGCTGTCTTTGGGGTCACTTTGGAATTCAGCTTTCTAAAAGATGGCTGATAAGGGATATTTCCATTCATATGGGAATGAAAAGTTGCTGCAGCAATCTCATGTGTATTTCTCCTGTGCCTGATGCAAGAAAAAAATACTGGGAGAGACAGAAAACTGTGCTTGTCTGGAGCTTATTTACTTCTCTGTTTTTAGAAATCACGAATGTTTTCCAACCTTGTGAGTTTTACCTGAGAGAACTTACAAATCCTACTGGGTGTCTGTGTACATTTCACAGTGACTGGTCTGACATTTGTGTGAGAAGAACAGCAGTGATTGTTTTCTATAATCTCCATAATTTCCTTATTTTAATGCTCTGATTTGGTCAAGTATTTAAGCACATGCTCACTTATGGCTGTTTTGCTTCACATCAATGAGTTTGTTTTTGTTTTGTTTTTTTAACACAGCTAAGAAAGAAATCAGAGGCCTCTAAAAATCTGAATATAAGTCTGTAGGGAATTTGACAAAACCATCATTTCACCAAATCCAGTTATTTCTCAGTGACTATTGCTCAGCTCTTGTTTGAGTCATGTCTTACAGCAAAAGACACCTTGTAGGTAAATGTGTGTCCTGGCTTGCCAAGATGCTTAAAAAAAAATCTCTCCTTGTCTGCCCTGTAACATTCAGTAGTGTGTATTACTAATAGAATAAAATGAAAAATGTATTTCTTTAACACTGTCATCTCTCTCTCTGACATGCATCTTCAGATGATTTGCCAATGCTCAGCCGTGTAAGTGGCTTACAGAGGAAAATCAGTTAGCCCCTAATATTATGCTGATGCATGGCCAGTTGCTTGAACCCATTAATGAACTAATCTCTGATCCTCTAGTAAATGGTATTCTTGCATTTGGATACTGCACATTTTGTTTCAGGTAAAATCAATGTAAAAAAAAAAGAATTTTAAATGGATTAGGGTCCTTATCCTACCTTTTTCTCATATGTACTTTGTGAGAAATTAGGAAGTTTGCTATCCAAAGCAAAAACGCTGTTTTGTCTTTTTCTTTTTTCTGTGCTAAGGCAAGATTAGAAAAATCTTCACTTTGCTTTTGGCTAACCACTGAAGCTAAATAGCATCCTTTACACACAGAATAGTCTTTTAAAACAATATATCAGGACACTTGTATTAAGCACAAGGTAATTTTTCTTTATTTCCCTTTCTATCATCACTGATTATGAAAATAGTTTTGTGTAAGTACAGATTCTCTCTCCCTTATAATCAGCTACCTCCTGCCTGATTCCTTAATTAATGACATAATTCAGTGTTCTGGACATCACAATCACTTCCAGGGTAGTGAAATATGATCAGAGCTGCCTGGAATGTGTGTAGTGAACCCCCCAAGCAAAGGTCGTGCCTCTGTTGTGTTTTCCTACCCACAGAAAACAATATGCTCTCAATCTGGATGATTTTCATCTTTAGATTAAAGAATAAACAATTGAAAACCTCCAGAGAGAGACAATAGGTATAAAACTTCCTAGAAACAGCAAAAGCTGTGGTGATCTTTGTTCTTAAGTTGTCTCAGAAGTCTGTATCTGAGTGCCTGGCAGTGCTGCCCACTGTGGGACACAGGTGGAGAATCAAATCTCCCTGTGTCACTTGTCTCATTTTTGGTGGTGTGTTTATTTTTATTTTATTTTGGAATCTGAAGGTCAGGACTGAGAAGTTCCAGTGTGTTTCACTTTTGCAGTGCAAACTGTTTATCAGCTGCTCTCACAGTTCAACCAGCTTGGCACCACCCAACTGTGCTCCCTCCCTGCCGAGCTGGTGGGACAGGGAGAGAAGTAGGACAGGAAAACTGAGAGAGCTCATGGGCTGAGCAGTGTAAAGACAGTGTAAAGGGTAAAGTAAAAGCCATACACACAAGCAAAACAAGGATTTCATGCTCTAGGTGCCATGGGCAGCAGGCAGATGTTCAGCCTTCTCCAGGAAATCTGGGCTCCATCCCACACAGCAGGGATTTGGGAAGGCAAACACAATCCTTCCCAACCTGTCCCCTCTCTCTATCCCCTCTTTCCTCCACATTTCCAGCATGGAGGTGTGACTCAATGATCTTAGAGGTCTCTTCCAACCTAAATTATTTTCTATGGTGTGAAATACACCTTGAGTCAGTTGTGGTCATCTGTCCCAGCTGTGTCCCCTCCCAACCCCTGGCACAGCCCAGCCCCACTCACTGCTGGGAGCAGCAGAAATGGCCTTGCCACTGTCAGCCCTGCCCAGCAAGAATGAAATCATCTCTCTATTATCTGTATTCAGCACAAATCCAAGCCACAGCCCTACAGCAGCTATGAAGAGAATTAACTCTGTCCCAGCCAAAACCAGCACACTTTGCCTTGGAGGCTTTTGGCTTGTCTAAGTGTCAAGGGCAGGAAAGAGAGGGTAGTTAGTGCTTCACTCCACAAGTATTGACAGCCAACAGCTGGAGGATCTGGGGGGTGTGTGTGTGGGGAAATCCAAATCCTCAAATCATTCAGTATTTCAGTGGAGTTTATCCACACCACATGTATTTTCTAGAGTTTACCTTTTCTTCTAGTCTATAGAGATGTTTCCAGCAGAGTTCCAGAATCATTTATGGCGGTCCCCTAAAAATCCCAAAATCTGTTTTGTAGCTCTACACCTTTCAGTCTCTGTCATATGGTGCTGTTGTTTCATTGCTGCTTGAGTGTGTAAATCCATGTATTTCCTCAGTGAAAAACCACCACAGAGCTGTGCAGAGCTTCTGAGTTTGGCACTGTGAGTCCCAAGATACTTTGCATATTGTGTGAGTTTCTTTTCCTTGCAAGACGTACAGCTCCTGTTTAAACTGCCTCTGGTTTAGGTAAATTTTTCACTTGCTTCCTGTATTGATGAGTTTGCTCTAATGTCTGTTCACAAATCTAGCTGAAAAGAAACAAATTTTATTCCAATTTGCCATAATTCTCCTAAACTTAATGTTTATTTTGATGAAGATGTAAAAGTGAATGATAGTAAACTCCTTTCAGGAAAAATGCAGTGAGTTTGGAGATATGTAGCATTGACTAACTTAAAGTTGTTAGTAAGCCTGGGGAACTCCTTAGAAAATAGTTTTGCAAAATTTTTAGGTGCACTTTTTTTTAAAATAAATTTTCTGCGTTACTGTATTGGCTTTTCAACCTGAGTATCCCTAATTTAATATAACTGGTGAGAACAGAGAGTGAGCAAGATTTCATAAAAGTCAATAGAAAGCTTAAAGACTTCCCTTTTTCCTTTCTTGAAATAGTTAGAAGTGCATTAGGCCATGACTGGGGTGGGGCTTTTATTTCTGAGAGGGAAAAAGAAGACTTATGGCAAGTGGATTCTCTCCATGCTGGAAAAAATATTAGTAATATTTCACACACTTGTTAAATAATTTCCCCATCTATATAAAGTGGGATTTTTTTCTTCTGTCTGGTCCTTTTATTTTTTCTGTCTACCTCAAGTCTCTGAACAGGTTTAGTTAATCAGTGCTTATATCAATATGTAATTCAGATACGGTGGTTGCAAATTTTTGATTCCCATTTCTTTTGAGTTGCTTGACGAGAACTAAGTGGCTGGGGAATGGTTCTTATAAAATTATACATTGAAAGTAGTGCAGGCGCAATGGAAATATTAATGAACATGATTGTTTTGACACATAAGAATTAGAGCATGTTTAAATATTATACATAGTGTATGAACCGCTGGCACAAAATTAGAAACGTGAGGGGTTTTTTTTTGTCTAGCAAATATAGTTCAGCTTTAAGTTCTTCTCAGACTGAAAGAAATCAGTTTATTTAAGCCAGCTTTTGAGGCCTTTTAAAGTCTCTGTGTTTCAGATTAATTGCAGCCAAAGAGACTGCACATAAGAGTGGTTTGGTGAACTCCAAAACTCTGTGATGTCTCAATTCTAAAAACCAGGTTAATCCACTCTAATTTACTCTATGTTCCATTTTCATGTTTATAAAATGAAATTTACTGTTGTGTTTTGGCAGTGTTAAATTTACATTTTGTAAATTTTATACTTTTGCCATAATATATACTTTTTGCTCTTTTGACCAGTTTTTTTTTTTTTTTGTTTTAATGCAAATAACAGTAGAAATACAACATATTTGTCTGACGTCCTAAAATAAAATGCAAAATTTACAGGGTTATAAAACCATGGGTTAGAAAAGATTTAAAGGATCTTGAGCCAGGGCTATTTTCAGATGTTTGTATTGGGGTGCGTGGGATTTGCAGGATGTTTTATGCTAAGAGCTTTTCAAAGTGTTTGTTTAGTAATACTGTCTGTTGTGGTTTTTTCATGTTTTACAAACTGTCCTTGTTTTAAATGGCTAGATATGATCCCAAAATGTTAATGGCTAAATGTGTCTGGAAATATTAAAATATTCAGCTGTGATTAGAACAGTCAGTGGGCTGATGAGTACGTATCTTTTTACATTTGGGCTTTATGATGGAATTCTGTTTCTTAGCTTTATTAATGGAGGCTTTTTGGATTTTTTTTAAAGGATAATAGTTTGAGAAATGGAAATGTGTGCTGGAAGGCTTGTTTTTTTAGTAGGAAACTAAATATGTCTTAAAGGATAACTTTGTTTAAATCACTGAAATTATGAATATTATATACTTGACCTGCTTTTAAAATTACTCATATTTCTTTTATATTATAATTCATGCTGTTAGTGTGTCCTGTTTTTGAAAATTGAAAAAATCAAGTATGTTCATCAGCCAGCTCACACTTCTGCCTATAGGCAGCTCTATGGAAAAGTGTCATCTTGGTGTTCTGATCATTCTGGGGTTAGACTGAACTCTAGAAATTATTGGTTCACTCAGATCTCTGAATGTCAGTGCAGTGTAGTTAGTAGAGATGTAAGTTCCTAGTAGAAGGTGGTCAAATAAATAAACAAGGATGAAAGTGCAATAGAAGAATTTAAATTTCTTCAAGACTTATGCTTTTTTAAACTTTTATTAAGGTAAATAAGAATGGTTAATCAAGTAAAACCCAAAGCCCATTGGTTTTAAGCAACAGTTTCCCTCTTGTTCTGGGTCAAAGTAAAGAAAACCTTTTTCTAATGGTTATCCTACATGCAAGCTCTAGTTTCAAGTTCTGCACAACTTAGGACAGCACTTTCAGGGTTGCACAGAGCTTTTGTGTGGTCTCTGGATGAGCCTCTTGGTCTGTTGCCTCTCAAGCCCATGTATCTGACATTCTGCCCAAGAATTTGGAGAATTTGCCCAGCCAGTAGTTAAGATGCTTTCTACTGACTTGTTTGATTGCCAGGTGATTATTCAACCTTTAATAACTTGATCAGCAAGGAATTGTCTTTGGAACTTTTCAAGGCGTCTGAAATTCAGCTTTCCTTGGCAGGATTTCACCAAAGTATTGTGGGAACAAAAACATTTTGGTACAAGACATGACCACTGAAATTTCCTTACTGAGTGCTGGACAGTGACAAGTGGATGTGCCCAGGCCCAAAATATCTATGTAAAATACTTTGGAATACCTTTTAAAATTCATCTTTTCATTTTCCCTTTTTGTCCATGACAGCATGCTTTGTCAGGTGAAGTTTACCAGTACATTCCATGAGAGGATGACTTATGTGCTTAATTAAGTTTCTGGATTTTATCTTAGACTACACTCAATCTGTGTAGCAGATGCATGTCCTGAGTTTCTGGTCCTCATCAGTAGGTCCAAAGAGAATTTGGTTGTTCAACTCCATGGCTTTATCTTGTAGGAGGAAGGGCTGAGGAAGGTGAGATGATCTTGGCTTTCCTTGTAAAACAGATACTTGCACCCAGAAACTAAGTACTCTAAGTTATTAATTCTGTAAATTATTACTTGTACTTATTGTGGAGGCATAAGTAGTTTTGCAGCTCTCTTAGGTTCCTGCTGTTTACTTGAGATGGATACTTCCCTGGTTTTGTTTTCTTTTAACAAGCTGCTCTGGGAAGGGGAGCAGTGAGTGGATGTGCAGAGATCAGCTGGACCTGGAAGAACCTGCAGCAGGAGAGGAACTTAATTCCTCCAGAAGGTGCAATCTGCAGGTGTGAACTTGCCTGTGGCCTGGCTTGAGAGACCTGGTTTCTTTCCCTGGTGTGAGTTCAGGCCTAGGTGAGGACAGAAAGAGGTTCAATGGTGCTCAATCCACTGAACAAGGAATCCAGGTAAATCGCTGGCAGTGCTCCCTGCTGCCAGCCACAGAGGGGCTTGCATGATCCAGGGCCAGGAAGAGGGGTCTGTGTGCAGCAGGGAACTTTGCTGCTGGGTTTTTGAAAGCTCTTGGCCAGGTTTTCCCATTTCTGAGATAGCTCTAATCTGTTTATCTGGCATTTCTTTGTTTGACATCATCATGGTGTTCCTTAAAGGGTATGTTTTGCCCCTTGGAAAAATAAGAAATTCTTATTTCTTGTATGTAATTAAAAACCCTGAACCAACAAAACCAACCAACCAAAACCAAAATCCCACAAAAAAATCTAAACAAATACCCAAACATAGAAATACAGTGACTCATTTATGTAGAAGTAATAATTTTTCTTTCTTTTTGATATATTTCTCCCTGTGGGGTATGTATGTGATACACTGAGGTTTGGGGTGGTTTTTTTTTTGTTGCTTACATTCAAGATAACTGCAGGCACTGATGGTAAGAGTGAAACTTGTTTGGCTTTTGTTGACATGCTTCTTATTAAATCCATTGGCTGTTTGTTTTCAGATTGATTTCAGTTATTTACTGTTTTTCCTAAAATGATATTTTGATGCTCTTTTTCTCTCTGCTGTTGCTCTTGATGGTTTGGTATTTATTGGAATGCAGGAATCATGGTGAGGATATTGATCTGTGCTGGTCTTTTTTTTTTTTTTTCTTTCTTTCACATGGTCATTTAGATTGAGCCATCTGTTTCCCTAATAGTGGGAATACAGAAGAAAGACATTTTCTTTTCAGCTCACATATGAATTGTACTTTTATATAGAGGTTATTCACTTACAAATAAGAAGATTGAACTATGATTTGGTGGCATTATGTATAACATCATGAAAATTAATGTTCCTCCAAAATATTTTCTTTGTTGGTTCTTTGTCACTGCCCCACTATGGATTCAAGCTGTGGCATATGAAGTGCATCTTTTCTGTAATCACTGTTGCAAGTGGGCAAGAGAAAGGACCATCTTTAGTCTTCTAATTTTCTCACAGTTAATATGAGGAAAAAAAAGCTTTGATAAATGCCCTTCATCCAGTGGTCTGAAATACTTGGCAAGATGTCTTCGTGTAGTGCTGTTGATTAGGAGAGGGAGGAGGACACATCTCCTGGAAAGCTGCTCCATGCTGAGGACTGCACAGGAATTGAAACAGAACCCCCACAGCCTGACTGGGCCCCACCCTCTTCAGACAACTGAAATTGATTTTAAGCAAAATTTATGTAAAATAAATACTTGAAACACTTGAAAGTCTGAAACCAATCAAATATTTTGTGTCCACTCTGACTGAATGATTATGTGGGAAAATAACACAGGTAGGAGATGGTGTGGTGGACATGGTTTAGCCTGATCTTCCATTTCATTTGTGGTAAAATGAACAGGTTCCTCTGTGCACTGGTCACAGAACTGGTCATGGACTGTCACAGAGGGGGCTCCAGCAGGTTCTCCTGAGATGTGCCACAGGCAAATTTAATATTTATGAAATTGTAGCAGGGAGTAGACAGGGCAGAGGTAGTCCTGCAGGACATTCCTGACTTCTCTAGGCTAAAACATGGAAGTTTCCTGAATTTCTTTGAGAGTCTGGGCATGGAGAGGCTCTGTTGACATCTGTCTGGAGTAACCCCATTACCAAGCTCTAGACTTGTAATTATCCTCTCAGGAGGAAGATTTTCCCCCTTTGCAGAGGGAACCTGTGCAATCTGCCAAATTAGATGTGTTTTGATTGTCAGGAGCATCAGTAATGCTGTTAAATGAAATCTTTCAGTAGTGTGACTGCTGAACATTATGGATAAATCTGGTTCACATTTAGTTTCCACTAAGCTGTGTCTTTCTTACCTGTTTGCTGTCTCTTTATTCCCTGGTAAAGCTCTGTAATTTCTAGTGGGAAGGCTCCTTGGCATGCTGGGTGGTTGTCTTAAAATTCATGTTCTCTAATGTCTTAGCACTCTTGCATGATGTCTCTCAAACTCCAGATTCCCTTCTGATGTCTCCAGTGGAAAAGGGTGGGAAAGCATGTCTGGGATTCCACTTCTGCAAATCCTTCTGCTTGTAGTTACTTCTGCAAGTAATCCCTTTGAAATCAATAGGGAACATTCCCAGTAGTAAAGTTAAAGAGTCTAAAATGTCTTACACAATAAAGCCTAAGGCTGGGAAACACTACAGAATGTTGTATGACTTCATTACAAAGGGCATCACCAAAAAAAAAAAAAAGAAAGAAAACCCATCTTTAGTAACCACTAATGAACTTATGTTCAGAAAGTGAGACAGTAACTTTGGAAACTATTTGGTTTTTCTAGTTATTTTTATTTACAATATCAACAGGGGCTTTGTTAAAATCTCAGCTTAAGTATTTCAACTTTGAAATTGTGCTTGTTTCAAGAGCACATGAGAAGATCAAGCTTGATTTTGATAGATTCTATGTAAAGTTCTCTGCCCTCACTTTATAACCTTCTATGGCCACTTCCCATCCACTGGTTTTACTTCATTCCCTCCCAAACCAAGTGACAACCAGCTGTTCTGCTGTGTTTGTAGCTGTGATATCCACTAGCATTTTTTTTGATTTTTTTTTTAATTAAATAGGTAGAAAAAAGTATTTTACAAGTGTACTGTTTTAACTGAATATGAAGTAAATAAGAGTGTTTTGAAAAGCAGCTCTGAGTCAGGACCTCAGTAAATTACAGTTTAATTAGCAAGGCCAAATTATGTCTGGAAGCACTTTTGTAAATTTTGGTAGAAACTGCTCCCATATATCTGGAGTTAAGATTTTGACCTGCTTTTTCACAGCAACAGTACACAGATAATGTCCTTTTTTCTTCTAATAAGAAAATTTCAAAGGCCACAAATTTTGGTTGAGTGTAGAGGAGGCTTTTTGTGCTGCTGGAGAGAAAAATATTTGGCCCAGATTATTCATTGTGTGAAATCAGAAATGAAAATACAAAAATCTCTTTCCAAATCCTCAAAAGCTAAACAATGACTCAGTATGAATATCCATATGCAGTGAATGGGACCTAAAGCTTGTTGCTGAGAACATCTTTTTTGGTGACAAACTACAGGTGAAAATGCTGATTTCTAGGTGGTTAAATGTGCAACAACCTGCAGTTCGTGTTTGAGCCTGCACATTTTCATTTTACAACTCTGAAGCAAACCAGAGAATTTGTAAAGTACAAAGGAAAAAATTTTCACTCTATTTTTAAATAGTCATTTCTATAATGCCCAGCTGACAGCCCATAGAAATATAATACCATAAAACTGAGGTGACAGATATGTATGAATGCCACTAAATACAATTTTATAATGAAAATTTTGTCTTATGAAGGTGAAACTTTTAGATCATGTTAGAATTCTAAATTTTTTATGCATAGCAATCAAATGACCTCTCCATATTGCCACATAAAGTATAGATTTAAAGTTAAATGATCCAGTCAGTCATTTAACATTTTTTTAGGCCATCTTTTGCCAGAAACTAGAGTTGTTTACATGTGGTTCTCTTATTTCTGTGTTTGTATTACTTACATTTTAAGAATTGAAGAAAGAATGACACTTTTAAAAACTGTTTTTAATAGCCTTTGTTTATTTTTAATACGTAGTGTTCCAGGCTCTTGCTCTAATGATTTTTTTCACACTGCATTGATAATTAAATTCATTCATTTTCCTGGCGGCACAATTCTTTTTAAATAAAAAGTTATGGGTAATAATACCTATTATGTTAAAAGTACAGAGGAGAAAAGGGCAGATCCACAGCTTTTAGTTCAAGGAGAGCCGATGGATTTTGCAAGTTACAGGTTTAAATAAAATCAGTAATCTCAAGCCCTTCCTCTACACTGCAGGAATGGTGGATCTCAAAGAATTGTGTTGTTTTTCTCCTGCAATAGTGTGTGCTGTGTTTTTCCCAGTAAAACAGGAGCTGTGGGTATGTGATCTATTGCAGGATATTTATTTATAGTAATTTTAGAAATGGTGCTAAGTGTTGGTTCTCTTGGATGACTGGAAACTGTTTGTGTGTTGCTACCCCCTCACATACACATGGTAGAAATAATCTTCACACCTCTTCCACTCCCCCTACCAGAGTGATTTCATGTCAATACATTGGGGAAAATATTGTGAACATGTGAAACGCTGGTAACAGAAGATGCATAGAATAGAAAAAAATCACCCCATTCTGATCTTATTTATTGGCTTATAAAGCCTCTGCAGTTTTTATCTGTTTAATGAGATTTTAGATTTTGCAATTTTTAATTTATGCAAAAGAAGTTTACTACTTAATTACTAACAGAGAAGACATTCTTACCCTTATATTTATTTTTTGTCATGTTTACAGAACTCGAGAAGAAAAAACATTATGTCCATTTGGTCAAATATATACTTTAATTGTATTTTGAAAAAAAATGAGTGCGAATGAGTTAAGAATTAAAAAATTTAAAATACATAATAACCTTATTTTGTAAAAGTTACTTTGTGGGCTGGAATATCACCAGTTATCAAAAGCAACTCACAAGAAGTAATTTTGAAATTGTGCTAAATAAAATGCTTGAATGAAAAGTGAGAGAAATCTTGATCAATTTGTAGCTATTGCTTTATTGCTTTTCAGCATCTGAACTCAGGCTCATGGATTGTTTTGGCCTCAGTTGGGTGGAATTTTTTTTGTTCTTGCCTACCCCTGGTACATAATCCTTGATCCTTGGTGGAGCTTCTCTTCCTCTGAAATAGTTGTTTTTATTTTTTTAAGCCCTACTCTTGTCCTTTCTGTCTCTTTACCTTTTGCACTTTGTGTCTTTTCTTGATTAATCCTCAATGTGAGTCAATTTGATTCTAATGTTAATAGGGCTGGTAGAGCCATTGGAGCAGAGTCTTGGGAAGGCCCTTGGTGGAGTTTCAACATTAAAAACCCCTTTAGAGGTTTTCCTTTTTACCTGCTTTCTTGCAGGTGTACGAAAGGTATGAATGAATGAATGCACAGCCACAAGTGTTCATCCTGTTTTTCTCTCCTGTGTGAGTGCTACTGACACAATTTTCTCCCAGCACTGTGTTCCAATCGAGGTGTTGACCATTGATGACGAAAATATGCTTTGGCTGAAGATTGCTACCCAGCCTCATCTAATTTTATTTAATAAGAAAATAATGTCCCAGTTAGAGAGTAAAGATTTGAATCTTCTATTATTTCAAGAGTTAAAGATGTTTTGCTCCTGTCGTTTTCTTACTTAAAATAAATCTGCTGCCTGTATTACCTTTAGTAATTCTCACCAAGTGCCTCATAACTTTTCATACCTACCTGTAATTAGTGTGCACGGTTCTGCCTTGGGTATCCTCAATTCACAAACTTGTTAGGAACAAATGAGTGACTTACAGGAGATCTGAGCAATAATCACTGATCCCCAAGTTGAACACCACAAGACCTGTACCAGTGTCAAGTGCCAACACTGATGTATTTGAAAAGGCAAAGACTGAGATGCCATCTGAGACACTTGTCCTGTACTAAGGAACAGGATGTTCTCCCCACTGTCTAAGGTCCATCACAGAGAGAGTCATGAGGGAGCCCAGATGATCTTTTTAACTCACCTGCTTATATGTGCTGGTATTATGATCTCCTGTCTCAATTATTTCTGCTAGACATGCCTGAGTGTTCTTTCAGAGCTAAAGACAAGGGTGTTACACTGAGCTCCTGCTCGTGTGTTGGTGTAGATAATGAACTCCCAGATGCTGAATCTTTGAGTTTGTCAGAAGTTGTTAGTCAAATCCTGTAGGAGTACTGAAAGCATTCCTCATGGAAGTCTGGAATCAAAGTAGGTTTGAATCAGCATCATCAAGTTGGATGCATGGCTCCTGTTTGGGTCGACTTCTAATGAAAAGCTTATGAATTAAAAAGAGTCAGCCAGAAAGGGAAAGGGCAGGTAAGAGGAACCAGGCTCAGGAACACTGAAAGTATCAAATGCAGTAAATTTGAAGCTAACTTTTAATAAATATGGTACTTCATATTAATAATATGAATAATCTGAGGTGGGGTACCTCAGATTATTGGGTGGTGTGATATTGAACAATTCTATTAATGGTGACAAAACAGGCTTTTCTGAATGACACTTTGTAAATGAGTGAACTGAAGTGAATGTCTGCTTCAAATCCTATGGGAATGTGACTTCTTGGGTAATTCTAACAGGGTATCTGACCTCTATCACAAAAGACTGACCGTCTTGTAACAATTCCAAGCAGGCTTGAGGTTTGACACAAATCTCTATATGAACTGTTTCATTTTGTTTGAGCTAAAATTGTGACACTTATTGTGGAATATGCTGAAGTTTTAGGGAGGTGGAGCCAAACTGTGGCATTTCAAAGTGTTGCTGCTTCCCCTACAAAGTGAGAACCAAGGATCTGCCTCCTGCAGCACGTGCGTGGATGGGAGGGAGGTCACTCACAGGACTAAAAGGGCTCTTTTATTGTCTGCAATTTTCCTGACAGAAGAGCTTGGGGTATACTCATTTTCTTTCCCCTTTACACAGTTAAAGATTAACGTTTTTGGAATGTGACATTGGCTTCTATTGAGGGGAAAGGCTCAGGGGCCCCTGCCCTGGTCCTGCCTGAGCCTTTAGCATCCTTACAGGTGCAGTCCTGGGCCCTGAGCTTTCCTCAGCCTGCAGGAGATGGTAAGGTCCTGCCTTACAGGGGATTTTCATATACAAACACTAAGTTCCTTTGACAAAAGGAAGTCTCTTCCCATCTTGCAGAGTGTGTAAAATCAGAAGTACCAGGACCTTATATCACACTATGCAAATAGTCTTAAAAAACCTTCTTTAGTTTGCTTTGCAGAGATGTATCAAGGCTTAAAGAAAAGGGGAACATACTGAAGAATCCTTTGTGGATTTAACAAACCTCACCATATTTTTCAGGCTGAAACGTGATTTTGTGTTACAATATGTTTGTGAAAACCCAGTTTTGCTGTTCAACATTGTGTTTATCCTAATAACTAGTAATTTCACTGGCTTCCTCAACAAAGAGAAATAAAATACAGGAAGAAATTTTCCAGTTGGTGGTAAAATCACAGTGTAGGCATCCTTACAAGAGCAGAATTGCTACAAGTCTTGTTTCTTTGATGAGGGGGTTTTGTAAATAAGCTCATTTTTGTCTTCTTGCAACAGACGCACGCAGAGAACTCTACCCTGCATCCTTCCTGCATTAATAAATAATCATTCTGCATGTTTTTGCCTCTAATCACTTATGCAGACAAAGGCAACTTTAGTAAGAAAAATGTTCCTGTGGAAGGTGTTTGTGTAACTGTGACTGCAGGTGAGAGATCTGTGTTCTGTGCCAAGTGCTGTCTTTTCCTAACATTTCTAGTGCTTGATCTCTGCTCCATGAGTTGGTGTTTCAGTGCATCTCTTGCTTCAGAGTTTCTCAACTTTTCTTTGTGAGCAATGAGTGTCAGTAAAAAGGGCAAATCCATCCCCCAGCAAATTACCCTACTTAAATCCAGTCTATGGCAGCACTATGATTCCTTATAGCTGGAGTATTTTTTGCAAAAGTTAAATAATATGTTAGCTTCCTTCATATTGGTGTAAAGCAGTGTTTTCAACAAGAGTGTATCAAATTCCTCAGATTTAAAATATCTGGTTAATAGGCTGTTAAAATGATAATTCCATCAAAATATATGGCCAGTTAACAGTTCATGATTAGCATCCCATGTTTTATACTCAAAGTTTATGCCCATATATATTTTTAAATGCTGTGTTATTGCCTATTTCAGCCCTGGAAATACTGCAAGTATGATTAGCAGACATAAATAGTTTTTGTCTAAGAAGCAACTGATTTTTGGCAATATGAAAAAGTCTTATCATATATGCTTGCAATTCTAATGAAGGTGTACAATTGATAGCTGAATTTCTCCTGTGAGTATATTTCACTTCCATGCATGCTGTTCCAAAACTACAACTTCAGCTGTTTCAGAATGCTTTAGAAATAAATTCCCTTCCCCAGTTTTGCATGATTTTTATAAAAATAGGTCAAAGGAATTTTCAATTGAAAACAGTACTTTGTCATATTATCTACAACACATGTCTAGCAAATTTATAAATCCAGTGCTCATTCGAGTAAAGTTCCAAATCATAATGAATGGTTTAGACAGCATTATCATCAATTTCCTACAGGTGCAGCTGTGGAAATCAGTGACTTCAATCAAAAGCCTCTGTCAAGTTTCACTGCACTGTCATTTTTTACATTCAGGTTTTGCTGAAATTAAAAAAAAAAAAAAAGACAAGTCTGAAAATGTCTTTACATCCCTTCTACCTTTGGGTGGTGCTTTTGAGCAGTGCTGTGTGGTTGTTTCTGTTCAAAGAATTTAACAGCACTCGTATTTTTTACACTTTATACTAACACTGTATTTCTTTTGTGATATTACGGAGTTAAAATTGCACTGTGTGTTTTAACACACATTACAACAACCTCTTAAGGCAAAAAAGTAAATTCATGCAAATGAGTTATGGAAAGTGAAAAGAATTGTGCTGTTTCATTCAGTGCAGGGATAGTTATTGGAAACAGGCATTTTCCTTCTGTGGACTCTGTGCTTACTGTGCCTCATGCAAGTGTCCATTGATAAGTTATCTTTAGAACACTAATCTTTAGAGGGTTTATAAAAAGGCTTGAGGATAGAATGCGTGATCTATATAGCTTGCTTTAAATAATTTAATTTTTTTTCACTTGTGTCTTTGAAATGTCGTTGATACAGCTTGTTCTTGTTGCTTTGCTAGTATCTGAAAATTAGAATAAAGGAGAAACTTAGTATTATTGAGTTCATGGGACACTTCCTAGTTTACAGTACTTCCAATTCCACTGGCTTTCTGCAGCCTTCCTGTATAAAACACTGCAATTAAAATCCAGTGACATTCAATAAAAATCTAGTGCTGATCCTTCTGAAGAATTCCCAGTGTAAGGAGCAGTGGGGTTGTACCAAACTGACCCATTTGTACCTCGTGGTGCCAAGAGCCCTGGGCTCCTCCTGCCTTCAGGCCTGCAAGGGAACAACCTGCACTTCCCACCAGATCCACCTGCAGGTGACAGCTCTTCCTCTGGGACATGGGAAACCACCTGTTGCTAGCAAAATCTTTTTGTAAAACTAGCAACTTTAATCCTGAGGGGTTCCTGCTCTTTCCCTGTGGGTAGATAGTTTGAGCTCTGTTAAATTTGAGAGATTGTCATTAGTCTGGAAAAAGAAGTCTTTATTTTGCTAATGTTTTCTGACTTATTTGCTGTTTTGTTTTTCCAAGTGCTTGTGTAGTTTCTGTCTTCATGCAGTGCTCATGTAACTTTTTGACAGGAATTTAAAAAGTTTTAGGCTGTGAACATTTAAATTTTGTTGCAGATGGAAGAGTTGCCAAACTTTCTGTTTTAGGCTTTCTTGTAAAGTTTATACACTGTAAATTAGTGATTAAAAAAAACCCCAAAATTTTATGTATATAAGACTATGATAAAATTACAATTTTTATTAATTGGTGGTGCCAGCTTTCCAGTATTGGAGTAGAATTCCTTTATGTGTAAAGTTGAAGGCTACGTGTCTGTACTTTTCACATCTTCCTGGAGAGACCAGCTAGAACAGCCAGGCTTCTGTGATTTCACCTCCACTTTTAAACTTTCTGGGCCACTGTGAAATTCCTCTTAATTAAAAGAAAGCCTTTAAAAGGTAAAAAACTTTGAGTTTATATACGATTAACTTTTAGAATATCCAATTTCTGCTGCTGTTTTCTGCAGTCATGCAGTGATGGCAGCTTTGCCCTGGGCTGAGCTGAGGTAGAAGCATCCAGAGCTGTGCCCTGGTTAATCCATGCAAGGATCTGCAGGATGGGGCTCCTTTTCCGCATTTCCAATTCTGTGACATCAGGCCTTTTCTGCAACACAACAGTTCTTTGTTTTGTGGCCTTGCTGAATTCAGTTCCATGTTAAATGATCTTGCCTGTTTGTCTTGTGTCATTCAATAACAGCCCTTTGAAATCTCTCTTAACTGCTTTGGTTTACTTTGTTACCGTGTTCAAGTTTAATCTGAAAATAATGTGAGTCCTTCATCCTCCCTCATGAGTTATGAGTCTTCTCTGCCTTTTTTTTAATGGTCAAAATATAAAGCATCTGTGTGCTGTAATTCTCTTAATACTTAAATAAATGATGTTTAAGAATATTAAGAAGTACTTGGAAGAAAAAATTAGTGTCCATAAATCAATTAAACTAATTCATATGAAATAATCAGTAGTATACGGGGCCAGGCATTTCAAACATTTTTTTTTTCTGAATATATGTTGATAATTCAGTATATCTCTCTTTTTGTCCTGTGCTGCCTAGAGGTTTGTGTGCTGAACTGATGTCTCAGTTAACAGGCAAGGAAGAGAGGTAATACTTTAAAAACCATTTTAAAGAATAGGCATTAATGTAATTTCTGAAAAATAATAACCCAAAATAATGAATTTCTCAAACTAAGCATTAAAAGCAGTTTATATAAATAGGGGTCTTTTTTAGGGGGGAATAAGTCCCACTCCCTCTTTAAGAGTGCAGCAGCTCCCAGGTATGCTGGGATATTAGCAAAAGTGTTGACCAGGCAGAATGTGATGAGACAAATGTCTCCTCATTGTGTGAAGCATGAAGGCCATGATAGATGATTTCAAACAACAAAGCGCAGCCACTGAGACAAAATTAGTGTTGTTTTAATTACCAGTGTCTGTAATGTTATCTATCCATAACTGTCTTGAAATAGACTGTCAACAGAAAGAGACTTGAGTTAATATTTCCTTGTAGTATTTCTTATGTTTCTTAAGTTGCAACTGTGCGTCTTTACAAAGAGCATTTAAAGCTTTCTTTGAAATATTTACTTATAGCTTAAAAAAAAAAAGTTCTGTACTTTAAGAAAAGTGTCATTTTATCTTTCTAAGAAAAGAAGTAAGCAGTTCCTATTAAATGATATCTGGAAGTTAGGGTAAGGGGTAGAAAATGGAACTTGGCCTGACATTTTTTCAAGCAAAGTTTACACTCAGTGAGCTGTGGTTTTTATCAGTCACAAATAGCATTATGACACTAATAGTAAAGAAGATTCTTTATTCCTGAAATATCCTTGAGTTGAGATGGGGTGTTCTTCATATATTAGCAAGTGTATATATTGTGAAGATGAAGCATTTCTTACTTTCTGGGCTTGCAGGAGATGAAAGATAGGCCAGCTTTTGAAAATGGTCTACATGGCACCTGCTACAAATGAGCAGGGAAAGCAATCGAGCTAATAGATTACAGTAATTATCCAATCTTTGGCTAGTTTGTATTGGCAAACTATAAATACAGTGCACATTAGAACAAGGTGCTTACAGAATGTACATGAAAGGTCAATGTAATTTGCAAGTCGCTAGTCATTAGAATATGCTAAAAACCATTGCTTCAGGGCTCAGATTTTAATGATGAATACATTGATTATTAAGTAGCAGAGGAAAAATGTAGCAGAGCTACTGTAGTGTAATGATAGGTCGCTTTATTTTGGGAAGGAAATCAACTAAGCTTCAGAATGCATGCATTGAGAAATATAATTGCAGTGAGGAAAATTCCTCAGAGGAGCTTGGCACATATTAAAAGCAAAAACTTGAGACATGTTTGTGATAAGATTACTAATAAATCTCTGGTAAGTCTTAGACTCCTGACAATAACACAGCAACAGAGCACTTCATCTTCTCCATGCTTTAGAATTTAAGATCGGTCACAAACAATCTAAATTACGACTGATACTAGGCAGATGCAGTGCTGCGCTGTGTTGCTCGTCATAAATCTCCTGTTCCTTATATGCAAATTAAACTCCATTTTAAAAGATAATTTTTCACATGGTGATCTCCTTTATTTGTGAAATACCAGTGATTCTTAATGTTAGGAGAGCCATCTCAGGAGTACAGTGTAACCATTGCTTAGGGAAAAGAGAAAAAGGAGGGAAGTTTGTTTGGAATAGTTTGGACATCAGTGCATGGGATGTTTCAGATAACTTATTAAGTTAGACACAGCACTAACAGTGTTTGTAGTTTAGCTGTGGCCTTGTTTTCTTCAGCTGCTGCCTGAGTAACTTATCTTTGACTTTAAAATTCTGTCTTGTTTATATCAAATCTTCAAGGTTCTTTAACTCTTACAACAGTAGAACAGAACATAACCAAGCCGTGTGGAGAAAAATGTTTGTCTTCATCAGCAAACAATAGCCTCCTTCAGCTCTTCATTTAAACCAGCAAGATTATCTCCTTTCAGTATTTTGAAAATAGTTGTATATGCATTGCTGGTTTTCTCTCTGTCTTATGTAGATGCAGAGTTATGGGCATGGGATATAGAGAATGTAGATTTAATTAATTGCTATACAGGTGTTATCAAAACAGGCAATGTCTTACAGGAGTGAGATGTGAAGCAAAAGAAATTTTGCATATGGGGGAAAGGATGTTGAAAACTTTCTGAATGTCCTTAAAAATTATTTGTAATCTGTTTTCATGAAAAGATTTTAAATGCTTGTGTGAATCATAACTTGTGTACTGTAAAGGGAAGGAAACGTGTAATAGCAAAGTACAGTACACATCAAAACTGTTCTTTCACTTGGCATGTTTGATAAGTCTTAAAAATAACTCATGCTAAATTGAATCAAGCTATATGTTGTACAATCTGAGACACGAGGAGAGAATGGATAGGATTGAGGAGCACTTAGCAGAACATTAATCAGATAGGCCACATTCTCCTTGGTATAACTAATTCTTGCTCCTTTGACATCCCTGGTCTGCATCACTTAAAATTCTGATCTGGCTAAGATGGTTTGGTCTGTGAGCAATAGTTGATGTTGGTGTCAACATACTGAGTATTGAGTATTTTGTATTTCTTAGGAATTGGAACAAATCCTGTCTCTTAGTAATGTTTTTAGAACTTGATATGTGATATCTGCAGGTTAGGAAACTTTTTAAAGAGTAAAAAAAGTGAAAATATCTGTTGAAAAACAAACTAACTCCTACTGTTGAAGTGAATTAGAATTATTCTTAAGTAACCAATGTTAGGTCAGTAACCCAGTACAAGTCTTTATGTTTTCAGATTGTCATATATCCATAGATGTTTCTCACAGCGTGATGTCCTTGATCACGCTTCCAGTTATTTCTTTTGAAACTTGTTGGCAAATCCTTGCTTCTGAAACAGCAAACTGTGCTGTAAAAAGATTAGATTATGCATACTTAGGAGTGTTTTTGGAAGCAAATACAGGCTGTTGGTCTCCCTGAGTGATTTTGTTGTTGACTGTCTGGCTGAGGTGGGTGTGTGATTACAGTCACAGTAAATTTCACATTCAAAAGCAAATGAGCACTGGTTTTAGTTCCCTTGTTCCTTATTTGCCCTATTGAAACAGATACTCCTGTACCTAGTGCTGTGTAGTACAATGATGTGAATTCATCAAAACATGCATTAAGGGGCAACACTACACAAGGGTAAGGATATAAATATATTTTACAATTCTTATCTTCCTATCATAAGAATAGTTCACGAGTGAATGTAAATTTACAGTAGGTGCTTATCAAATGTGAAAATGCTTGCAAATCAGAAACAAACTTTGGGACTATAAACATATTTCAATGATAGTTCATGCAAAGAATATGTTTGATAGTAAGAAATAATGTTCTCTTTTAGTTTCTACATGAAGGAGGTTGACACATTATTGTATATGGAGAATTATAACACTTCTGACTCAGAGCACTGCGCACAAGCTTTAATCCTTTAATCAGAATGGTTATTATTAGGGAACACGTAATGACATAAAATATTATAATTTATTTATAAAGCAAAAAAAGAGCATTATCAAGCATAAAGGGATGATAAAGAGAAAGTGCAGTTAAATCAGTTGATTTTACTTCTGTCTTCCATACAGAAGTGACATACACACTATCAGTCTTCTATGTTCTTTAAAATACTTAATAGAAATATTGCAACATGCTAATTTCTTGCATAAAAAGTTATCTGACTTTTGAAAGTAAGTTTTGAATACCACTGTGACCAAGTGGTTTTTAAAGCACTCGATAAAAATATTGAAATATGCTAATGAATTGCATAAAAGAAAGTTATCTGACTTCTGAAAGTAAGTTCTGAATACCACTGTGACTTGTACATGTGTCCCATGTACGTGTGAGTTGGAATATTTTACTCCACTAAAGTAGAACACGATAAAATCTTTTGGGTTTGACTGTAAGATGCACTTGTACAGACAGTAATTGGCCTGTTACAGAGATATTAATTAACTTGTTAGAAATGTTTTCTTTATTAATGAGAAATTCACACATACTATTTAAATTAATTTGTATAGTTTAAAATTAATTTATTGTGGCCTTCGATGACCTCAAATCTACTAAGACAAAGCTGGAGTATTGTACTAACTGTTAAACCATTCATTAAACATTTTATGCAAATAGTGTTTGTTTATAAACAAATTAACTGCAAGGATTTTCAAAACAGGTGCTGTGTTGTGAATGCGTACTAAATGATGTGGTACTGAAAGAATTAATTAGACCTTCAGATGTAATTAGTTGCAATAATTTGCGTGATTAGCGGCTTGGTTAAGAAGTAAGACACACACATTGTAATGCATGGAAGAGTCACTGCAGTAGCTTTGTCTTTCATACGGTGAAGATGAGATTTCCTCATGTTTAGGAAATTTTTCAAAAAATTGCTGACATAGCTGGAGTTAATTGCCAAGTATCCTGTAGGGGGTAACGTGGTTTTTTTCTCCCTTGGCTTGTTGCAATGCATATGCATTGGAAGCAATACCATTTGTTTGTACCTCAATGAATTTTTAAAGCAGAAGGCTGTTAACCCTAGATCTTCAAGTCTCCAGAGGAAGAACTGATACTTAACATGTTCAGGGTTAAAAGATAGGCTGTGTAAGCCATATGAAACAGGTCCAGTGTTTCAAGATCAGTTCTAAATATTCATGTAATTTTTCTCCCCTTGCAACCACAGTTCTGACTTTTCTTCTTGTGTGTCCAACAATGCAGTCAACCATTGGAGGTGTGTGGAGAAGGCCTTGGAAACTGGCAGTAGTCAAAACCAATTAAAAAGAAAGCCATGATTACTCATACTTAATTTATGACAATCACATTCCTAGTTATAATAAATGTACAGTACATTTGTGGCTTGCAAGAAAGCCTTTTCCTCTTGATAATGCCGTGATGCCCAGTGACAGTGTTAGAGAGTGGGTTTGAAATGAATTAATGTGGGGACTTGATCTTTGTTTTACCTGCTTGGAAAAGGTGGATTGACAGTAAACCACAATAGATTCACTTTAGTGGTCACTGGTGGAAGTTGCTGTTGCTTTGCTATTTGAAAAGAAAAGGCTGAAGATTTTGTGCCTTGAGGCATCTAGAATGCACAAATATTAAAGAAACGCACACTTTGACAAAATTTATTCTTTGGCAGTACCCTCCTAATAGTTAGAAACACATTTGGGGGGCCTGCATGTGTATTTTGGAAGAACAGGTATGTTCTCTGTGAATCACATTGTCAGAAAAAGCAAAGATTTTTAGCAAGAAGTTAAAGAAGAGTACAGAAGAAAAAGAAACAAAGGAAGTTTATTAAATCAGTTATGAAGTAAATAAGTGAAATTAACAGTGTAGAAAATATGAGGCAAAGAGAAGCTTCTCAGAATAATAGTCTTGCCTGTGGTGAGTGTTATAAGCATTCCCATGGAGGTGATGTTGAATGATCCAAGGAATTTGAATTTAAGCTTTTTTAATACAGAATTTTGTTTGTTCAGATTAAGTGATGGCAGTTTGGGAGATGAGATATGGGGGAACTTTGTTTCATCTCAGATGGGAGTGGCTGCATTGCACCTTGTTTGCTTTATGAATTAATGTAATGATCCTGAGGCGTGAGGTAGAGGAGACCTTGTTCAGAAGTTAAGCCTTGCTGCAGTTACCAAATTGTTTATGTTCTTTTAAGTTCTTGCCATATGATTTCCAGGAGTTTTTATGTAGCTGCAAATCTGACATAAGCAGCAAGACCCAGCAGGAGATCTCTGGTTAAATGATGACCACAATGATGCTGTATTTGGATTAGTGACTGCAAAGTATTACTGGTCACATATCTAAGAGAAAGTAAAACCTGAGCTTTTTATTGCCAACTCAGCGTGGAACACAGTTTATCTTAGCACTGAGGCAGAACATAAGTGCAGTACTTCTTGCTATTTCTTTTCTCCAACAAAATAGCTATTTACACTTTTAATTTACACTCTTAACTTTTTTCTTTTAAAAGCGGAAGGGAAATTGAATAAAATAAATATTAAAAATGACAAAAGAAGAACAAAAAGCATCATTAACTGCTGCACAGCTGCTGTGTGTCTGCTGTCACGGGGATTACCCTTAATTACTATGGATGAAGTTTGCTATCATTGGTTCTCTGGATGCCTCACAAATGGTTTATTTTTAAAGGAGTTCTTTCTATGTATGTTTTAATAGAATATGCAGCTGTTAAAGTTTCAAGGAAAGAAATCACTGTCTTAGACTTGAAGAGCCTGAAAATCATTTGACAGAGCTAACATAGGGATCCACTTGAATGAATTTATTTTTTTCCTTTCTGTAGTCTGTTTAATTCAGTCCTTTTAAATGTGATGTTTGCGAAGTAGTCTTTAAAATGGGCTCTTCTCTATTGTGTTTGAATTTGAACAAAATTAACATTTGTATGTCATCAGTAGCTGCAATGCATAGCTCAAGGCAATGAAGGATAGAAAGTCAAAGAATATGGGAAATTTGATTAAAGTGAATGAGCAGTAGAACGTCTTAAGGGTGGACATAGCTTAGTTGTTGATTTATTTGTATTACTTCTTGAGGCAAAATAAGCAAATTCCATGGGATGTTTAGAAAAAAGCTTGTAAGGGTGAAAATAAAAAGGTGTTTAAGTCAATAAAATTAGGTGTTAGACAATATAATCTAGAGACTTCCCTACTTCTGTATCTAAATCCTAGTCCTACTTTGTAAGGTGGGCATAATGCTGAGCAGGTAATTGTTCTCTGAGGGAACCTTTCTCTAAAGGGTTTGCCCTGTTCCTGTTATGATTTGGGCTCAATTGGGTGTTTATAAAGTTTTGCATCATTTTACTCACTAGGACATGGATTGCTTGGTGGATAATTGCACAGTTTGCAAGACCCAACTTGTCTTGCATTTTGAGGCCTGGCTTTCCCTTTAGTCTCAGTATTATGAACAGTCCCCACAGCAACTTTTATACTTTTGAGTCTCCTTGATGGATTGATAGAGGTGCCTTTTCCATGTTTCAAAAAGTTTCTTGTCAACATTTTCTTTTCCTGGTATATCAGGGCTGGAAATCTGAAATGTTTTGCCTGCTAGTTTAATGCAGAAATGCAGTTTTTGCAAGAGAATTTTAAATGAAAAGTCATTTTAAAGTGAAATCTGAGGCAGAGGACCCATATTGCTGGTACTAGTGAAAATCCAGTCCATAGCTTATTCAAATGAAAGATTCCTAAGAAATTTACCTGCCATAATAATTTTTGAATTAAAAAAAAAAAAAAGGTTAGCTGGTTTGTAACACCCTTCTGAAATGGCTGTTTTTTTTCCTAAAGGAACAGGATAAGGAAACAACTGGAAACATTTGAGTGTTTGTCAGTGGATAGTTATTTCTGATATGGATATTACTTCTTCTTAGTGCCTTGCTGCGTTCTAAAAATACAGGACATGGAGAATGCAGGTGCTTAATGGACCTGGAAAATGTTTTTATGGATTCAACTCTCCCAGATCCCCTCCTCAAGCCCATGAAATAAGCAGCCTGAGGAATCCTAATGGATGTGTTTTTATGTCAAAGTTGTTTGGGGAAATTTGAGAGTTCGACTGTTTGTGGAGGAGCCAAAGTTATAACACTGCTCAGATGAGCCCTTCCCATTTTCATTTAATAGTTAATGCCAAATAAAGACAGCCCAAAATGAAGAAAAGTTGATGCTAAACAAATAAAATTATTTTTTAAATATCCCCTCCAAACTGTACGTGGTATCTAATGGCAAAAATATACAAATGAGCTGTTGAAGTTCTTACAGGAAGGATGATGATGAGTAGGATTTTACACTTCAAAGACAAGTTCAGCCTTGGAGTTGGGAAATTACTTCCTTATGCTGGTCTTAGGTTTTGGTATTTTTGTAGCATAAAGATCTTCTTCCACTGAAGTCTCTTCTCCCATCATGGTGAATATTGTACCATTTCCCAAGGAAATATGTGAAATGTCTCTTTTATACAGAGAGGAAGCTGAGTCAGGAATCTGAACTGACTGGAGTAATTTCTTGCATTCAGATTGAGAAGGTTGTGCCACTGTCCTACATACAGCAGTAGGACTTACATGTAGTCCAAACTGCTTTACACTCACATACTGGTTCAAAATGGGACAATTTCATAAGCTGAAATATATGCAATTCTGTGTGGAGGTTTATTCTGCAATTTATTTTCATTTCTGAAGATCTAGGAGGACCCCACATACCCAAAATCTCATATTATAGGCCGTCCAGATCTTTTTTCATTTATTTTTTTCTGATTCTGTCATGAAACCTCGAATTCAGGTTTCAGAAGCTTACTTCCTAAGCCCAGACTCCTTTTCCCACTGATTGCTAAAACAGACAATTAATGTATTTAATGGTTCTCTGTTACCAAAGAATTAAATTTTTGAGACCCAAAGTATTTTTTCTTAAATCAAGTTGGTGACATTTCAGCTCTTTGAAAATCCATAAACATTTTCCAGATACACTTTTGCTTGGCTGAACTCCTTTATAAGTGATCACTGTAAGAGCAACCCTCACAACCTGAGCTCCTTTTTGTATCCCCAAATTGTTCCCATGAAAAGAGAAAATGACTAAAACCTAAATCATGTTTCCTCAACAGGAAAACAATATCTCCATTATAGTTTATATGCTGCATTTGTTCATTTTGGGTAATGTCAGAAACACCAGTAACACACACACAGTATTCAGTATTTCACTGGCAGACATGAATGTAAAACTATCAGACCAATGTAGCCTTTACCTCTCCTACTCAGATATTAATGTATAGAAAGTGATGGCCTTTGTGGGTTAGGCACTTTGTAAGGGAAGTGAGATGATTCACACTCTAATTTTGACTTAGTCCTCAAACTTGTAATTTTGGTTACAGCTAAATTATTTTGCGGTGAATTTTTCCATTTGAAATACTTGGCCCTGAGATGAAACTACTGTGCAAATCACATTGTGATACTGCTGTTCTTCATACCCCTGTACATGTGACAATTGTTGAAATCCCTCTCTTGTTCCTATGAATTGTAATTTTATTGTGCATTTGTTGCTTTATTGGAATTTTCCATAAGCATAGGATTTTACGCTCCAAAACCATCTGTAAACAATCCTGTGATTTTTAAACATCCAAGGAAAGCTGCAATCATATTTTTTCCAGTGCTTCTCTATGCCTGACTCTACATGGAGAGCCTCAGTCTATCCTTCCTTTCCTTTTCTAAGCACCCTGGACTGCTGAAAGCAGCAACTTCACCAAAGAGAAAATCTCAGACAACTATTGGCAGAAAAATACCAGCAGGTCACTGGAATTTTAAATTTCATTTTGCTTTTAGTGAGATTCAGAATTGAAAATCTTCAAGTGCAGTGGCTGCTCTGTGTGTATTGTCCCTATTTTCTGTACAGCTGAAGTCTCAAGAAGTTTTAGGGAAACATGATTGGATTAATCAAGGTGTAATCACCAGCAGAACAAGCTTCATGTGTGTAGGAAAGGCAGGTTTCAGTTGATCTAAAAAAGGTTAAGTTTTAGATGGGTTCTGTGAAATGAAATTCTTGACATCCCTGTGAAGGCAAAGCTTCCCTGGGAGCTGGAGCCTGGGCAGGGACGCCAAGCATGGATCACTTTGTGCCTTTGTCCATTTTATCTTTTCCTCAAATACTTGCAACAAATGGAAAGGCTGCAGCTTTTTGCAGTAGCTGGGGTTTTGTGGCCACTGAAGAATTCATTTCACACAAGCCACACTTCTATTTTTCAGTTTGGAAATATGGAAGATGGGAAGAAGTGAAGTCAGCTCATCTTGTTTTAATATGGGTGGAACTCCCAGCTAACCAGGAATGATGGAAAAATTGAAGTATTGCCAACTTTTTAGTCAAGAATACAGCCTAGGTACTTATGAATAGAGCAGGACATATAATTGTCTTCCCCTTCTTGGCTGAATAAAGACCCAGAAAAATATTTTGAGTGTTTTACAACTATTTTTACCAACAAATATGAAATTGTTTAGTTTATTTTAATTCTTTTGCTTAAACATCCCAAATGGAAGCAATTTCACAATTTCAGTTGAAATTAAACTGCATTTCTTTTTTGATCAAAACCCAATCCCTTTACCCCTAGACAAATCAAAACAATTTGTGAAGCACCTGTCCATTATTCCTAATGCTTCCCATCAAATGTGGCAAAGAATGTAGCTGTGAAGTGGAGTTGTCTTTTTTAGTGACTGAACTGAACTCAGGGGTGCCTGTGAGCTGCTGGCTCATGTTTCATGTACACTGCATAAGTTTTCCAGAGTTCAGAGGCTTTGTGCTTTAAATTAATCTGTGACAAATAAGACCATGTAAATGCAAACCTGTCTGTAGCAAACCATAAACCCGGTGTAAAACAGTGGATAAAATGACTCTCAAGCAAAGGAAAAAAGAAAGAGGAGTATCATATTCTTCAGGGGAAATTTTGGAGGCAAAATAGAAGCACTCTTACTGGAATTCAGCCAATCGACAGTTGAATCGTGTTTATTGTGAAAAATACATTGTCAACGTCTGAATATTTATGATAGCAATACTAATGATTAAAAGAATCATGGAAATATTTAATGAGCCCAAGTCAGTGCAACCACAGTTTGTCTCACTGCAAGCTTGGCACTGTCAGCTGCAGCAACAGCATTGTTTGTTAACAGTCCCAGATATTTTTTTCAATGCAAATAAGGTAAAAACAATCTCTGGAGACTGAAAAAAACAGTGTTGGTGCAAAATGAAGATGTTTTACGTAGCCTCCATGCACAGAGGTCCTGACCAGTTCTGACAGAGAAAGAAAACCAAGACTGAAGTATTGGAGCTAAAGAGTTTTTTCTTAGTTGACATGGATGTTTCTGATTTGAATTTTGAGCGAATTTGCTACATCAAAGTGTATTTGGAAAAACTATTGCTGGACAGAATAATTGCAGGCTTTTCCTACATGTGCCACATCAGACTTCCATTTCATTCTTGGTTTTAAACTTCTTTATTGTCAAATGAAATAGTATATTTTAAAAAATGAACATAAATTCAGGTTTAGCATGAGCTGTGGTTAGTCCCATTGATTTTGGCGAGATTACGTGAGATTTCCTTGGAGAAAACTGTGCCTGATATATTCATCAGATCTCATTTCTCTGTTTAGGTTCTTTACAGTGAAGCTACTCTCAAAGTATTGGGTACCTTTGTTCTAACAGCATTGTTCTCTAAACTAAAGTGCATGTTCCCCTGACAGATATTTTACAAGCAAATAGTTTTGTATTGCTATAAATACTTTGTATCTTAGAAAGGCAGTGTTTGCTATCATGGAGATCATAATTTTTGTGAGCTGAATTTGCTCCAGATGATAGAGAAATTACAGGCTACGATATGTGATCAAACAGCAATATGGAAAGCTTAAATAGAATGCGCCCTAAGGACAAAGGCTGGTTAAGACTATGGGGGATAGAATAAATGGGAGTTTTAGTAAAGCTATCTCTGATTCCAACAGATAAATTATGCTCTGCCTTTTTTGTATCTCTTTGGGACTGTACTACATAAATTATGACCAAGTATAATTTAGGCATTCAGCCTATATTTCTGAACATCCATCTTGTACATTTTAAGTACAAAATTACCATTTTGCAGAAATATGAAATTGAGACAAATTTTTTTCATTTGTGCATTTAACTTCTGCATACTTGATAGCAGCCAAAGGATTGAAGAGGACCTCATTACTATCCAGAGGGTGATGTTGGCCAGATGATTGCATAACTGTGTTAAGATCTATATAAACGTGAAGTTTGGGGGACACAAAAGTGTAGAATTGGTTATTATTTCAGAATGGACTTTTACTGCAGCTTTAAGTAATAAGTGACATGCTTTTCTGAATAAAAGCTAATCCTTTGGAAATCCAAATTCGTTACTCGTTATTGATTACATTTAAAAAGATATAGATGAGATTTCCTTCTGAAGCACAGTTGCAGTTGTGTGACCTGAGTTTTGTCACACCTGGAGACCACAGAATGCAGACCTTCAGGGCACTTCTGAGGTCACAGTTTGCATGGGAAGGTCAATGTGTGTGTAGGAATAAAGCAACCATTCCTCAGAGCCCTATTTTCTATCACTCCTTCCAGCACTACATTCTGCAGCTTGAATTTCTGTATAAAATCAGCTGGGAATTGTAGATTTAATTTCTCCCATTGCAGCATGCAATGTTGCAACACTAGCTGGAATTTTGAAAGCAGGAATAACTACATGGTACATCCTGGTGAGGGTGTCTACGTGTCTTGCACAGGGATAGAATATAGAAAAAAGAAGAAACTCCTCTTTTGAGGCAGGTCAACTTGCAAGAAATGTATGTTTTTTGACAATGAAGCATAATTTAAAACTGACCCAAGTTAACTTTAAACAACGTGCTAATGGCTTGCAATGAAATATTTTAATCCACGGAAATAAAGAACAGTTCCTTTAGATCTGATGTAACTTCTTCTGTATTTAGTATAAGAAATATCCATCACTTTTGCTCGTGCACACAAGGACTACACTTGGACTTTGCAAATGTTTGAAACCATGAAGTTTGGTATGTATGTGTAGCAAGGTGAGTTTATTTGGCTGGGTTTTGCATCTGTCTGATGATCATAGCTTTGGGAATTCAACATTAGCTTCCATGAGGTAGGAAAAAAGGAATAGAGAAAATGTCTGTTGTAGAAGTAAATGAATAATAATGTTGTAGAAGAAAATCCTCCCCCAAAAACACAATAGGCCAGTTTTTTCTCAGTTACAGATTTCCTATCCATTAACTTGCTGCTGCTCATATGTACAGTGTTGGGCCATTGCAATGTTTACCTTTTTCTGTAATTGATATTCCATTTAAATCCACTGGCATTCACTGGACTGCTGCCTTTCCCTGCTTTCTTCAGTAAGTAGAGGCAAAACTGAAACTCAAGCAGTAATGCTAATTGCTAATAAAGATTTTAATGGCAATCACTTTAACTGATGGTAGAGATTAGTCTACTATCACAGACACCATCAGAGGCAGCACCAATAGTTTGTCACCTTACCTTCTGTAAGGAAAAAAAGGTGTTTCTGTTATCTGTGTGAAACAGTGGAATATTTAAGTTTGAATAGTGTGAGAATATTGTAGATTCAATCATAATTTTTACCTGTTTTTCATCAGAAAAAGTAAATTGCGTAGAGGAATAACAGAAAGTAAGATTTTCAATAGTGTTGTCCTCCATTATTTAACCTTTTCCAACACCTTCTAAAGTCAAAATGGAATATAAAATGGAGTTGTTTCCCTGGTTCTTTGATGAATTTTTAAAAAAGTATAGTCTTTATTCTTTTTTTCACTGAAAAATAAAAGAAATTGGAAAAGGAAATTGTTTCACTCCAGGACCACTGTCACCTTGCTGTTGCAGGATTGTGTTTTATGGGACAGGACTAAACTTTTTTGTTTGAACTGTGCATTACATCTTCAGTAGTTACATTTACTTTGGTTACTCTGTCTCCTGAAGTTCTTTTGGTCAAAGGTCCAATTGCTTAAGGATATTTCTGTTGACATTACACTATAATCTTAGTTTTTCAGGAGACAATCTCATCTCTTCTTCCACTAGTCAGGATTCTTCCCAAAATAATGTAACATCTGCAGACCTTGTCATTGATTTGTGCAAATTATGACTGGGAAGATGATCTTGTGTCAGAGGTCAGACTGTTCCAATGTGGGGTAGAAGAGAATGAAATGAATTCTGTTAAATATTACAACCTCCTTTTGTTATTAATTATACTGTGTATTTTAATTTTTTGGTCAAGAGCTTTTAAAACCAACATCTGAATGCAAGAGGAGGTCTGAGTTAGCTATAATAGGGTTAAATTCTATTTGAGTTTTTACAGAGTGATTTCATATCCAGAGAGCCTTCAAATCAGGATGTGCAACATTTATCTGCCTAAAATTAAAAGGAAATGAAAGAGATTTATTAGGGCTTGTTTCTTGAAGATGGTTCTCCATTTTTGGATTGGTTGAATGATTGAGGATAAAAGGCTTTCATAACGATGTTGCAGTGTACAAATGAGCTCTAACCAGAAGTGCTGTCCTAAATGCTGCTGACTTAAGGATAAAAGAACTAAGAAGGGAGGATGGCCTCTCTGCAGTTAAAATTGTAACCAGAATCCCGTTCTAAAATTCAAATTTAACTGGTGTATTTAAGGCTGGGGTAATTGTCTGTATGTGAAATATACAGACCAAACAGATGTGTTTGGTCTGAAATTTAGGGAAAGAAATTTTAAAAATGATCAAATGAATTTCGAGATACTAACAGGCTGACATCACATCAGTAAAACTGGTGGTGTGGGCAGCAGTTTTTGGACTGAAGGCATCCAGAAAGGACAGAGTTGTTTTTATGCAGTGTGGGGGAAAAAACCCAAACGGTCTAAGTGAAGCTGGGGAGAAATATGTGCATCTTTACCTTGAAAACCTTGTTTTCTTTAGACATTTTAGACATTCTGATGGGTTATAAATCCTTTCTTAAGATGTGAAGGAGAAATTCAGCATTCAAAAAATCAGTACATATACAAAATACAAAAGTATATTGGGAACGTGAACATCATAAATTCCACTCTCCTCACATAAATATGGATTATTTTTTCACAAGTAACAAGAAAAGTATGTCCCTCATAATATCACAATTCTGACCTAAAACGAACTTCAGTTTTGTCATTGGCTGTTGTTCTTTAAGGCTTTGATAAAAAAGACATACTGTAAAATATATTGATATCAGTTTCCTAGGCAAGAGATCAAATTTTCATGTAGCTTTATCAGAATGATCACGGTATGATAGTAGGGATAGTTCTATAATTTGTCATGGACCATAGATAAGTTTTATTTCTGTTTCCTGAGATAGAGCCCCTTTTTCCAAATTTACTTTTTGTAGCCAAATCAGCTGTTTAACTGCAATCTGAAATTTTCAAACGCTAAAATGAAGGTACCAAAAGTGATGACAAAATGAAATGGATTTGACTGGGTACCATATACCTTCCACTTTTTTGACAAAAACATCTTCCATTAGAGTTTGCTGCTCCTGTCCTTGTGTTCTGTTTGGCTCTGGTGAGGGTTGTAGGAAGTACTGACCTTTTAATTTCTTTTTTTTCTAATAATGTTATAATATATTGTGACTAATATTGGGAATATATTCTGAGATGCATCTAGAGAGAGATGTTGAAGCAATATTTTTTTTTCCTTTTGAATTTTCAGTAAATTCATGAATGTGTGGACTATTTGCATTCATTAGCATTGTTCTAGGTTCTATGGCTAGTATTTGTGTGTGGCTGTTTTTGAGATTTTTTTTTTTTGGCATTCTCAATTCAGTAATTAATTTGTGTGATTTGTCACTCTTCCCAGTTTGCTTTCTGACTGAATATTATAGTATTTATTAATATGTGTACCTCTGAAAGTCTTCCTGAGGGCTGGTCCTTTCTCAGTGTAGGCATTATAAGGAAGATGTATTTGAAAAAAAAAAAAAAATCTAAGGAGTATTATGAATTCTTTAAACATTCAGTTCTAATTTTCTTCCAAAACATTCTAATTTTCTCCCAGTGACTAATTTAAATATATGATTATGATTCTAGCAGCTACCTCCAAGTAAGTGCAGATGCAAAGATTCAGAGTCAAAGCATGAAGAAGAGTAGTTAAGTTGTATCCTGAATGCCGATGTGACCTTTCCTTGATGGCTAAAATGGTGACATCTTCATGGCTGAACACGACTTTTAAAAATGGAATTATAAACTTAAACTGTGATAATATTTAAGTTCTTAAATTACTTTAAAAAGGTAAACTGGACTTATTTCTTGATTTTTATTAATAAAAAAGTATAATGTCACTCTGCTAATATAGGTCATGGTACCTCTGATAATTTCTGTGTAGCTGGGCCTGATCCATAGATGCAGTCTACACCTCTGAGTTTGTATTTGGGGATGAAACTCGTGTAAAACAGCACTGTTTTGTTTCAAAAGACACTAATCAAAAGGATTTTATTTTTTTAAATATCCTGCAGCATAATTCTCAAGTCCTTTTTTTTGTTTTTGTGACACCATCTTTCAGTTATACCTTTTTTCCCATTGTTTAATTATTATCGTTACTGTCATAGGGATGTCACTTAATGCTCTGTGCTGTGTGATGCTGCCTGACAATAACACACACTGTGTTCAGCAGGGTTCTCCTGTGGGATTTACAGTGTCTTTGGCAAAAAGTAGGCATATTTCACAATTAAAGATCAAAACTTTCGCTATTGAAAAGGTGGATTACTTATTGAGAAAGACTTAATGTGAAAATCCTGAAAAAACCGCAAGCCAGTGTGTCAGGAGTGGCACCAACCTAGAATTTCTAGAGGAGCAGGAAGCTGCAAAGAGCACAAATAAGGTGCTCCTGCTCAGGGACAGTGTTACACCCCAGTGCTGCTCCACTGAGCAACAAGATCTTTTGGGGCATTGGGTCCAAACCATGATTTTGTGTGATGCTGTACAGGTTTCTGGGGCTGCTTTTAAACCCCTGGAAGAGATCAGAGAGCCCCATGTGTTATATTGCTAATTTATTGAGCTAGTAATTTATTGATCTTAAAACGAGCTTGATCTGGTCACCAAATGGATGAATTGCATGTGTATAAATGTGTAGAGAACTTTCTGGCTTTCACTTGGGAGGAACACAGAGAATTTTGAATAGTCCATCAAGCTCTGCAGAAAAACTGCCATTGCCAGTGAAACAACTTCACAAGGATGTTCATGCTGTTTAATGAAGTTTGCTTTTGCCTGGCTTCTGCTGGTGGAACAGGGGAAAGTTTGCCTAGGAGAACACTGATAACAAGTGCCAAATCAGAATTAAAAAACTACTTAAAAACGTGACTCTTCTGAAAATGCTCAGGAGCGCAGTTTGATCTGACGAGAATCTCAACAATTTACTCATCTGCGTATGCTTTAAGTAAAGCTGAAGACTTAAGTAGCTCTAATACTGTGTTGTGTGCCATAAAATTGCTCCAGGCCTATTAAGCAGCAGCACTAAAAAATGCAAGTACTAAAATGGGGGAAACTCAAATTGGAGCCTAATAAAATATCACCCCGTGTTTGTTCCTTGTATGGAACAATGACCTCTCATAAGCCATTGCTTTCTTACTTTTCTAAGGGTTACTCTGTTGCCTTGATTCCTTCCCTGATTATCTTGAAGCCTGTCAAGTTGGAAAGCTCTCCCCTCCCTTGCTCTTTCTTCCTAATAGACATGAAACAGTCCAGTCAATAATATTTTACTTGTCTTCCCACTGCGTGTCTCTTCCTCTGATCAGTTTAGGCGGGTTTGACTGCAAAGAGTCAGAAGGGAGGTTAAGATCTGAAAGTTCAGCCAAATGTTATCAGCCACAGAGATGTTGCTAAGGGAAAGGCCTTACAGCCCCTAAGACCGGAGCCAATAATAGCTGCACACCACTGATAACATCAACAGCTGTCAAAGATCCAGGCATTTGTGGTTCGTCTGTAAACTCAAACACCTGTATTCAGTCAAGCTTTGATTGTTATCCCCTCTTTTCCTGTCATTTTGATTCGTTCCTTGAAGGTGCTGCCAGGATATTCTAAGCTGCTGGTTGATTTATAAAGTGAAAGAGCCCTTCGAAAGTTTGGCACGGTTTGAAAAATCGACTGAGGCTCTCATTCATAGGGTGACAAGTTACTTTGACATTGATATTGACAGCATTCTTTTAATTAAGTTTTAGACGATGTAAGGCTGGGTTCAGATCCTTGAAAGCACGGGTTAAAAGTGGGATAACAGCTTCAGCATGTGTCACTTAGGAGAACATTATGTATTTTAAGACGGTTTCTTTTGTGATGAATTAGATCAAAGTGACTAATAAACATTCTCCATGAAAGCTCTTCAGAACACAGTATATACATGTTTGAGATATTTAAAAGATAGAGTTTCAAGGACCAGGCTGTAAACTAACCTAAAATAACTTAAATGGACGGCTGATACTGTTGTCTCACTCTTATAAATTAATATGCAGCAGAGAAGAAAAGGAGAATTTTTATGTTTAAAGGGAAGGTCATGGTAAATGATGCAAGAGTGTTTCTCCTTTCCTGATCCTATAGGGAACTGTGCAGAAATGTGTATACTGCAGACTGACAGAATGTGCAGTTTTGAATGGCTGGACCAAAATGGTGGCATCAGATATATAAACTATAATTTTTTTTTTTAATTAACTCAATCTACTGCAGTTCTATTGGCTTCCTCTGTCCTGCACCTTATAGTAAACTAAAGAGTGTGGCTACAATCAAGTGCAATGGAGTTTTGGTGTTTTGGCTGTGTTCCCAAACTCTCTTTTTGGTTTGTTTTTTTGTCAGTTCTTAAACAGTGCAAATTTCTTTCTTACTCGTCTTTATTATTTGTGACTCTATGAAAAAGAAGTGATGGAGACTGAGAGCAGCACAATTTAAAAATAATTAATTGTACTTCTTGTCTATATTGAATTTTTGAGGAAAAACATTTCCAGATAGTGCTAGATGCCTTCAGAACTGATTTTTTTTTTTTAAAGAGATTGTGGTGATGAAAATGATGTAAATGTTACCAAAAAAAAGAAAAAAGTAAAAAACAAACCATAAGAGAGGTTGCATGGGCTGTTTTTGTCTCATTAGTGTTTCTGTTTTTTGTCTGCAGTTTTAGAGGACCAATCTTTTGCAAACTGAGTTCAGAACATTAAATGAACTTGTGTGTGGGGCTGAGCACAGACCTGAGAAACTTCTCTGAGTTAATAATCATAACTGTGAAATCATGCAGCTGCAAATTGCAAACTGATTTTTGCCTATTTCTAAATAGCACAGCAAAGAAACCATAAGAAAGCAACCTAGTTCTTAGTGATAAAGCTCTTTTTCTGAGATTCATTGTTATTCCTTAATTGGTGCCTCTTTTACCTTTCAAGTTGCAGGAATGCAGATGAAAACATGGGCTGAAATGTTGGGAACCTCAAAGTCAGTAAAACATGACAAGCTTAGAATTGAAGGTCTGCCTTTTGTTCTGGTTAGAAAACATCAGTTAGCAGCTAAAAATGTCTTACATTCTGACATTTAACAGTGTGCAAGGCCAGCCTCATGGTGAATGCATCCCTGATGCTCCTGAAGGGTTCTACAGTTGGGTGAATAAAAAAGCTTAGACTTTGTGTGTGAAAGCATGAAGAGCTGGGGAATGGAAAAAAAGAAGGATAAAACATCTAGAGCCTTTAGTCAATCGAATCTTGATACTTACTTCCACTCTAGCCTGGGAAGCCAAACTCAGTGAGAATGACTTTAATGGTGGTGGCAGACTCACCTTTCCTATGACATTGAGCAATCCTGTTCATGTGGAATTGCTGCACAGCTCTGTCCTCCCTCTTCCCTCTTCCCTCTGATAGTTTAGAGGCAAGCCCAGCTTACTGATGTAATTTCTGACTACAGCAAGAAGTTGCAGTACTGGAGGATCATGCAAGAAAAATATTTTCTTTAATTTTTTTCCCCTCTACACTTCCCTTATCATGAAAATAAAATACATTATGCTTCCCGCAAGTAAGTCTGTGGGAAAAGTGGAAAGAAATTGCTGCAACTCATACTTCCAAAAATACTTTGCAGGAGAAAATGTGTCAAAGTTTGAAGATATGCATAAAACCGTACTATTTTTTAACATGAATTTAGTAAAAAAGAAAGTAAAGAACAATTCCTGTGTAGTTTAGCAGATGTATCCCACCTGTTTATATTTATCTTTATATAAAGTTAAGGCCAGAATTGGGAGCTTGCACACTGTCACTGGCTCCTGTTGTACTGCAGCTGCCTGTCAGCTTACCATCCATATGGAAAGTACCCATCAAGGTAAATTTAGAGATGTTATCTCAACTCCTTATTTATACTGTTGTTGGTGTTGTGATGTTTTTATGGTATTTTTTTTAAATCCATAGTTAATGGTGTTGAGTGGGATCTCAAACATATTCCCTGATTTTCTTGAAATAACTGCCTTTGTTTTTATTTGTCAGAGAAAAAGAATCCAGGAAAAAAAATCTGAAAATGTGAATCAAAGGGGACTATAATTATTATATAAACAGTAATTTTATTGGCTTTGGGCATAGCAGCAGCTCAGGCACTGCTTTAGAAGTGTGAACTCTGACTTTAGGGAAGTTTTTTGGTTTTGGAGTTGGTCAAATTCCCTAGGAGTTAGGGTCTTTGATATGAGAAAGATAACAGAAATATTACTGCAGTAGTATGTAGCCATCCTTCAACCTTTGTAGCATGGGAATGTGTTCTTAATACTTTTGTTATCCTTTCCACAGAGGAATTAGTGTGACATACCAGTAGCAGACAATATTGTCCTCAGTTAAAGCCCACATTTCCTTGGGAATGTGCGACTTATTTCCAAACGTGCTGAAACCATCAACTGTGTGTCTAATTTTCTGAATTGTACTTACACTCCTAGATGTTTCTGTTGCAAAAAATGAGGTGTTTTCCAGGATGCCTTTCCCCCTTATATTTTTAATAAGTTTTACTTGTATCTTGGTTTTGGTATGTACTGGGACACTCCTGAATTGACAGAGTTGACTGTATGTGGGACAAGAAGACAAGTTTGATATGCAGTTGAAATAATTTAAAAGAGGGGATTAAGATGAATCAAGCTGGGGAACATGAACTAGGGTAGAGGAGTACCTTGGGTTGTTTTAGATTGTTGATAGTACATTAGATTTGTCTATCTGTACTATGCTGTAAGGATTTGGTTATATGGGTTTTTTGATATTTATTTTCACTTAAAAGTACTTTGTGAAATATGGATGTACTGGAATAATGCAAAAATAATTCCAAATGATTACATTTTCCTGTTTTATTTCACATAAACATTCTAATTATCCTCCTGCCTACTGCAGAAATGGTCAAAAACCAGTTTGAATCTTCCTTTGAAGCCACTGGATTGTGAATGTCCTTTTTTAAGCTTGGAAAGCTCAATCCTCAACCATTCTATTCCTTCAGCACACCTGTATTGTGCTCTTGAAAAAGAGAGTTTGTGGTGTGGTGATGAAACTTGCAACAAAACCCTCAGGAGCCAGGGTGGATGACAGGATGTTTCACATGTCACCATGTCTCTTAAGTCAAGGCAGCTTATTTGAACACGTATTTATTTAGCTAGATCACTAGTTATTTATTTATAATTGGAACTTTTCAAAACAAAACATTTTGGAAGAATGGTGGGTCTCTGGCATGAGGATGAGTTTTCAGCATTAATCTGTGCATATATATATATATTCTATACAGCAGGGACTCAAAATATTACTGGGTCTCTTCAGTGGAACACATTTACTCTTTCCTGGGATCCCACTGAGGTGGGTGTTCAAATCCTACCATTTCCCTTGTGTGAAAATATATCTTACCTTTGTACATTTCAGCAGCTGGGGGGGTGCATTGACACAGATATTGTATATTCATTTTTAAGACGTGGAATTTTTAATGTCCCATTTGCCACATATGATAAGTGATGGAGGGAGCTAAAGCATTTCAGTGGCCATGAGATGGATTTTTGGTAGGGGAAAGGTTAAATTTCACAACTTCCTGTCTACCAGTATCTATTCCTTTAAAATTATGATTTATTTGTAAGATGTTTTCCATCTTTCTAGCAATATGCCAATTGAAGTGAAGTATGTGTGCATGCTATTAACTTCTTATAGGGCACATATAAAATTCCAGGTAAGTGGGAATCATGTGACTGGCAAGGGGATAAAAGTTCTCTGCACCATTCTGCTTCAAAATAGAATTATTGTGCCACCTAATTTGTTGTTTTTCCTATTTCTTACAGAGAAAAAGAAAATTGCGTGACAAAGGTTAATATAACAATCTTCTCTTATTACAATGATTTATGTATGCTGAGCATTAACAGCAGAATGTCATCCAGCTCTCCTTTAATTTGCAGACATCTGGATTTTTCTTTGTTGGGATCACAGTGGTAGATGACAAAGCTGTACTCTTGAGAAATAGGAGAGAACACTGTCATTCAGAGCTTGTTATACCACAAACACTGAACTCTAACCAGTTATCTCTGGCAAGTCAGTGGACTTCAAAAATAGAGCTCTGTTTTTATCCAAATGATCCTCACTAATGAAATACATGGGGAAGAATATTATATTCGTCTTAAAATTATTCTGATCCTATAATATGTCAAATGACTGTAGATAGTGGTTCAAACAACCTAAATGTGAATTCTCCTGCAATTTTAATTCAGAGGTGTCAATGCTGCAATTTGCAATGATTATGGTTTAAAGCAGCCAGTTTTGTTTCCTTCTGTAATGTGAGATATAATTTATGTTTTAGAAATGTTTGAAAAGTGAAGGGCAGGGCAGTTTGTTTAAGGTAAAATGCATTTTGACATGTTTGAATCAATTGTAATGAGGATTTTTCATTTTATTGGTGTTTTAACCCAGAATGATCTTGATGCTGTGCAAAAGTATGGCTTGTAAAAACAGTATTTCATTACACTGGGTTTCACTGCTCCCTCTGCAGATCAGCCACCTCTGACATGAAATGCAGATTTCAAACATTACACTTCAATGGAAAATGATCATTTAGCAAAAGGAATATTCTTATCTGAGAAGCAAGATGAGAATTTTGGTTTGCATTAAATAAATATATGAGCTGAAATTTAAGTACAGTAGAAATGCTTACAGTGGCCTCAAAATGCATCTTAGCATTTTTAGCACCTTCACTCATCAGTTATAATTCTTGTAACAACCACACAGTTTGCTTAAGATAATAGTTTTTAAGTTGAAAAAGATCCTGTTCTTGAAGGGCTGCCCACATCAATAATCCTGGTAACAGGCAAAGTATGGAGGGAAGAAATTATGTTTCATATGTGCATGATACAGAAAAGAATTATCTCATTTGCTCTCAGATGAGACAATCCTATTTTGCAGGCTGTTTGTTATTGTGCCTTTTTTTTGTTATTTATATTAAATATTTTGTGACTATGTTTAAAATTTTTCTGCTTTGAAATGTGTAATGAAGATTTGATATGGGAGAAAGTTCAGCAATTCCAAAGGAATCCTTTTCAAATATGACTCAAAATTGAATCCCTTTTCTGTGGGAATAAGTTTGCCTTTCAGAATGTTTTAGCCAGTGTTTAGCACCAGGTAAGTTTTGAATTCATGGTTCTATTCCTGTAAAACACAAGTAATGGCTACACCAAAATCTTTTCAGCAAAACTCCTTCTGATGTCATCACAAAGACTTTCAACAGAAGTGGGAAAATTGATTTCTAAATTCTAAAAATGCAGTTCATGACCCTTCTTGAAGCACAAAATGGTGCTGTCTGTGCACTTTGTTCCTGTTTTCTCTTTACCTTCTGATTAGCTCTAGAAAGTTCCTGCCTTTCTGGGATCTGCTTTATCTTTGTGCTACAGGTAGTGGGGTATTGGTCTGTCTTACTGAACAATGTTTCTTGGAGTAATATTTCCATTTTTTGATGGAATAAGTTCACTGGCTTAATATGATTTCACAAAATTTCTCTCCTCAGATTAAAATGTAGCTTAGAAACTCTTGAAGTCAAGACTGACATTAAGTTAAAATAATAGTGATGAAGACCATGAGAGGCAGAGATGATTTTTTTCTTATAATTATTTTGCTGTGATGTCTCTATATGCCTGTGAGACAAAAGATCTCAACTTTTTTTCATAACGAAGGTAGTAATCAGGAACATATTTTACAGCATAACTGAGAAGGTAAATTAGGGTGTAAGAAAAGAGCACAGACTGTTCTTCTCTTTGAAATAAAATCATTGTTCCAGGACATATGTTTCAAATGTAACTAATCTGTGCAGTTGGCTACTGTTTGTTGTTTAACACTCAGTGTGTGCTTTGTAAGCATACGGTTGTATTAATCAAATCAACATTATTTTGTTCCCATACAAAACTTACTCTTTTCTTCTATAGAATATTTAAGAAGAGGAAAAGAAAACAAACTCACCTGGTGTTGCATATGAGGACAGATAATTTAACACCAAAATTAGTTTAAGAAATGCAGCATCATGTAGTGCTGTATGAAATAACTACTTTTGGGGAAAAAAGGAAAAAAAACCCCACCAACTAAAGAGAGATCTTCCCTCTGTGAAATACTTGATGTGATGGATTTTTAAATGATCAGGAACACCTGATAGAGCAAAATACTATGCACATATCCTTGTTTTTTAAGCTTTTCCCTAGGGAACACTTACCTGGAAGTCTTAAATGTTCCATGGGAATTTGAACCTGGCATGCGCACTGGCTGATGCCTGGATAATATTATTGAAAATCTTTTAGTTGAGTTAATGTCCAACAGTATTTGTTATACTTTGTTATTTCCATTTACTTGTAGCCCATTTTTATTGTGTGTGGAAAATTTGGGACACTTTTTTTCTTATTAGACAGTGAAGAAGAAATTACTTCTGACTCTCTTTAAGAAAGCCATTATACTAACCTTAGGACTAAGTAGAAATAAGAAATTAGAGAAGTAGCATCTGGTTTCATTCAAGGGAAGACTTTTGTTGCATAAATAATTCTGGATGATGATGCAACTTCTTTCTTCCTCATCCTCAAGTATGATGTTAACTTGATGTGCCTGTCAATTCACTAAAGGGAAACTTTGCTGGCTGACAAAAACCCCATTTCAGAAAAAAGCAGAAAAGTCTCAACTTTCTCTGTTTGGGGAATGTGAAATAAAATTAAATATTTTTATGAAATAACTCCTGACTTATCCCCCCACTCTCCCTATGACCCTTCTTCCCTCTTGTCATAGGAAAATAAAGCCCTTTCCAGCCTTAACGTCATGTTACAGCATTAGTGTGATCCCTTTAGTAATTAATAGAATTTAGGCTCCAGCGTGGTCAGTTTTGATTAAGCAAACATTAAATTAATTCAATCTGCAAACACTTAACTCTGTTAGGGCTATTGAGGGGAGAGAGAGCATTTGGATGGACGGCAGGACGCGTCCTCATCGGATTGCTCGGCACCTCCGAGTAGTTAACGCTGGGATCAATACAGCTCCTCCAGCTATAATAAAATGGCTTCGACAAGCTCATCTGGGGCTGGGAACACAGTATACACATTGATTTCCTGGCCTGATATAACCCATTTACCTATTCAGCTAGTCCGTTAAGGAAGGTGTAAGGCTACAAAGGCCCAAGGGAGCAATGATGCCTGTAAGTAGGTTAGCAAATACTTGGAAATGTCTTAATTTGTTTTACAGTTACTACTTCAGGGGGATGCATTTTTTATTGTTTTTTTTTTTTTTCTTTTTAAGAGGAAAAGTTTTACATGTATTTGTTTACTGTTTTGTAATGGTTTTTAAGTTGGGAGATATGGAGTGCTCTTTGCCTAATTTCTGTCTTTATCGAGGTCCTCACTGTTCTCAGGAGCTTGAATACTTGTGGTCCACAAAACTGTGACTTCTCTCCCTTCCAGCTCTGAAATGTACACATTACAAAGAACATGCCAAGCCAAAACTTACCCTTTGTCATCCTCTACTTTGTCATTCACTTGGCTTTCTTTCTTGAGTCCGATAAAGAAAAAAGGGATAGAAAGGGATTTTCTCTGTGGGATCAACATTACATTTTTCCAAGCTGAGTTCTTGCACTTCTGGCTCTTTCTTTATTGCCACTTTCTGAGGTCCAAGTTGCAGAACTGGGAACTGGAAGGGTGATTCTAGTCCGGGTACTACCAGACTGATGAATTCTGCTTTACTCTGCCTGTGAGACTATGGCTCTAGGAGAGGAGAAGCAACCAGGACTTGACGCTGGCTGCTGGTAAATACTGAATTTGAGTGTTCCATCCGAGGGTAGAAGAGCTGTGAAAGCAGCCTGTAAAGTGGCTAAGAGAACTGTCCAATTCTTCTCACTTTCCACTTCTATGCCATGTATGAAGTGACCAATACTATTTCCAGTAGCTTTTCTCCTATCATTTCAAGTATTTTACCATCTAGAAATGAATAGCAAAGACTCATATTTGTGATACCATGTCTAAGTATGTGAAAAAGCTGGGGGTTTTCCATGTTTATTCATTTCATTTCTCCCAAACTCAGTTTTTTGTTTCTGTTTCGTTACTGGCTTGTTTTATTCCCTCTGTGCTTCTGCACTGAGCGGGTGGATACTCAAACCATTCATGAGGAAAGATATATTGAAAAAGACAGAATGGTAAAGCAGCTGATAGGCAGTTATTAAATTCAGATAAACTGTAATCTTAAGTCATCTTATGAGCATGCTAATTACACAATGACATTACCTACATAGAGTGCCATTGCTTTGTTAACATGTTATGCAAGGTCCTTTATTAACACTGCAAGAAAGGACTTCCTCTCATTAGATGGTTATGCAAAACTGTAATTATACTTGCCTGTGAAAAATGGTGAAGTTATGAAAGGCTTGCTTCTGGAGGGCTTTGCTGCCCCCCCCTTGCAGATAATAATCACTCTTTCTGTGGAGTGAGGGTGACACAATGTAAAGTAAGAAATTTGTTTCCATCTCAGGTTTAGAATTCAGTAATCTCTTTATCTTTCTGCTAAGAAAACTATTATCTGTGTTATTGTAACATTAAAATAATAAGAGTTCTGTGGTAACTCTGCATCTGTAATTTTGAAGAGAAATTTGGGTCACTGTCACTGGGGAGAAAATTAGCAGTGAATGACTCAATTTAAAAAATTCTTTATAATAGAAACAAAATATTTTGAATGTTATAATGACTAGTGGCTTCAAATATTGCCTTTTTAGGATTGAAATGCACTTTTTTGCTACTGAATGCACCTTTGCCTTTTTAGGTTTGTAAAACTTTGATATGGCCCTGCTGTGAAGAATTGTGGAAGAAATACTCCCAAGCTTTTCAGCAGTAATGCCATAGTCATCTTTCAAAAGCAGTTTTACTGTAGATAGCCTTACATAGACAAGAAGAGGGATTTCACATCAGTTTTCCCCATAACACTAAGGCCACAAAGCTTTAGCTGTGTCCTTTGAAAGGCTCATTTGGAGAGTTCTTTTCCATAAGTTGAACATTTGCCCACACCTGATTTTCCTGGGATCCACTCTACAGACCAGGTAGTCAAAATGGCTTTTACAATTTTACAAGAGTGTGCTTAGATTTTATTTGTTTATATACTTACTTTATTTTTCCCTGTTTCCTTTTTCAGGAAGAGCCTGTGAAACCCCTCTTCAAAGCTTTCTTTTTTTGAATTGTCATGCTGAAGGAGGATTTAATTAATGCTCTGTATGTGCATTTTCAATGGAAATGGTCACACTTGGGTAAGGAACATTTTGTTTCTATTCCAGTAGTATCTCAGTATTTTAATAGATTTTTGGTCCACATAAATTTTACACCTGTTATGAAAATATTCCATGTCCTTAAAATCAAGCTATCTTAAATTTAATTATAGATTAAGGGTCTTATGTTTATGCTATAAAGTTTCAAAATTTGGTTGCAGCATTTTGTTTGAACCATGCATGGGTTTTATGCTAATTATGTAAATTAGAAACACTACTGCTTCCACTTTTACTTTATTAATTATGAGATGAAATTATGGTAATTGGAATTTGAAGGCAGCGCACTCAGAATTTTTCACTATACTTGTAAGGCCAGTGAGCTGCACAATGAAGATATTTTGAGAAAGGCAGAGGAATCCTTTGGTGCTGTAAATGAACAAGTTTTGCCCATATCTTATCTATCATTGATTTCAGCTGGGCAGGTGGTCATGTGCTGTAGGTCAGTGTGAGGGCTGGAGCCCTCTGCCAGGATTATGGACAGGGCAGATATAATTTCAGGGTACAGGACAGGCTCAGTGGATAGTGAGCAGCTGATGCTCCTTTCAGATTATGCTAAAATGTAGAAGAAGTAAAATGAAATATAGCAGAAGAATATCCATTATATGAGATGTTAGGGAGAGGGCAATCTAGTGTGGAATGACAGCAGAAGCCAAAAGAGAAAGAGGCAACTGATGAAGAGTTAGTGGTACTGAGGAAGTAATCTGGGCTGGGGCCTAGGAGCAGACTAGAAAATGCTACACCATTCTGTGCAAGTGGGAATGAGCATTTCAGGAGAACTTAATTGTTGAGAGAGAAGAGTATTGGTGCTGTGAAGTTTGGAAGTATAAGTCGGGAGACTTGCTTTATGGGAGATGTTTGGTGATCATTAGCAAAGATGGGAAGTGAAATCAAGAGTGTGATATACTGAACACTTCCATAATGAAACAGAAGAGTTGTAGAAGAATTTCTAGGATGCTCTCATGGCAGTCTGGTGAAAATAATCCAAAAATAACAGAGTAGGTATTTTTTGGATTAATTTACCTTGATAAACTACATCACTGTTTAATAACAGAGCTCATGCAACTCACTCAGGCTCTCACTTCCCAATAAACAGTTAGTTTACTGGCTTTAAACACCCAGGTGCATCTTGTCTTTCACATAATAGGGACTAACATTCTCAGCTGTCAGTGCCAAAAGGCCACCCTTATTTCAGGTGAGTGCAAGGGCTGCCTGAGACAAAATGGAAACGACACAGAACACTGATACTGTTGTGGCCTCAAGCAAACACAGAAGTCATACACCAAAACAGTGCATTGCTAAAGGCAATCAGTACAGTACTAGCACAAAAACTAATAGGCTGGAAAAAAGCAGCACTAAGAATATCTCTAATGGCTTACAGGAATGCACCTCACTTTGTGCCAGGGCCACTCAGCTACAGGACAAGACTGAAAGAGAAACTTAAAAGTGGGAAAAATCAGAGCAAGGAAGTTATTCCTAGAAATCTGGCAAAGACAGAAAGGACATGTGAGCCCAGGAACATCAACCAGAAGTCCTGTCTTTCAGTACATGACTCTAACCACAACTCCTTTTTCTTTGAAGCTGTTGGGGATGTGAATAGCTGATTAAAACAAATATGCTTAATATTAATGATGAAAAGAATGGAAATTTTTAAGACAAGGTTTGGATATATGAATTTCTTGAATACTCTGTATGCGTGCATTTATCCTGGGCCATGAGGTTAAAACATCAGTGAAAATTTAAAAAATGAATGAAGCCATTTCCTTTTGTAACTTGTAACATAATATTTTCGTGGAAGATTCCATTGTTAGCCATCCTAAGTTTTAGAAGAGGACATCAGCACCATTTGAGGTAACAGACAGTGAAGTATTCCTGTTTTTGCACAGAATCACTGCAGAATAGAAGACCTCAGGACCTTGATTTCTATTAAGAATATTAGAAAATACTGGAAAAACAGTGCTGTTTAAAATAACAGGTCTTTGGATCATTCTGAAAGGCAGAGGATAAGCTAAATTTTTCCTAGGTTTCACTGTAAAAATTAGGTCATATTGAGCTAATATCCAGCTGCTGTCATATTGAGCTGTTCAAGCACGTCCAGGTTTTATATCTGTTGATGCTATGGGTTTTTTTGTGTGGAAGGACTTCTGTGTACAAGTTACTATGGCTTGGTTCTCTTTAATGTTTTACAAATCTTCACAGACCTTTTTGAACTATCTCATTTTTTAGGGCTGAGCTTATGATTTTCGTGGTTTAGAGCATTTTTATCAATACTTAGCATGGTAAGTATAAGTATACTCAGCCTTTGTGAGGCAGTGACTTAGATTGCAAATATAAGTGATTTAACTTCTGCTTGAATAGTACCCATCATACAAGCCAAGACATTCTTTTAATAAGTGAGACTAATAAATAAAGCAAAAGGATTGGAGTCAGAGGGTCCAGAGCCCTGCCGTCAGTCTGACTCAACTCAAGCAATTACCTAAGTAATGCAGCAATAAACAAAAAGAAATCAAATGGATTCTTCACTTCAGAATAAAAAAAAAATGTTTTGTTTCTTTTATCCTTGACTTCTAAGGCCACAGCCACACACAGAGCTAGGGCAGCAATTGCACCTCGCACTTCATAGAGCGAGGCGTGCATACTGCCTGGGAAACAAAACATCTTACTTTAAATAAAAAAAAGCAGCCTGAAAATTAATAACAAGGAAAGTACATTTTCTTTCCTCCTTTCCCTCCTCCTTTCTTCCTTTGGAGCCCTACAACATATAGAGGTGAAGCAATTATTATACAGGGAAAAAAAAAAGAACAAATCAAAAATTCAAAGGCAAAGAAAGGATTCAAGAAACTGAAGCACAGAAGAGTGAATTTCTCCATGCATGGCACTGATGCATGGACAGAGATGATGTATTTCTGTGGTGAAAAATTTGATATGTAAAAATTCATTCATCAAGAATATAAAAGTTTCCAGTCAAATATTCTGGGGTTAATTGTAACTTTGTGGTATGTTTTCATAAGATTTCCTAGGAAGTTCCAGATCATGAATTCTGACTCTTGACTCCATGTTCTACAACTTTTTTTTTTAAAAATGGGATAGGTTTTTATGAGTTTTTATGACTTACTTATGAATCTGTTGGTTTTTTTCTAGAAAAGGGAAGATAAAGACCCTCTTGCTTTGCTCTCCACAGTTAATTTGGAGAACACTTGGTTGGCTGTGCTCCCTGGTATCTCCCATGGCCACAGTCTCAGCACTGAACATGTCTATGCAGCATTCTCATGGGTGGCAACTGGTCTTCTAAGGCACACACCTCAAGAATAAAACCTAAAGCAGGGAAGCTTTTTTCATATTCCCCAAATTCGTGTGTGCTTTAAAATCGTAGTTTTTCCAAAAAAAAAAAAAATCCTTTTTTGTGGTCTTTTAAAATAATAGTTTTCAAAAAAATCACCTTTTTTTTCATGTTTTTCCCAGGTCACAGGTCTATTTATGGTATTACAGTAAAATAATTTTGTGACTGACAGAGTGTGACATGCAAATGTACTTGTACCATATATTTTTTACATTTTCCTGAGCAGGCACCCATGAATTCTCCATTCTCCTTGTCTCTCATCCCCCTCTCTGCTTCTCAGAGGTGGGGATCATTCTATTCAGTAAGATTTTTATCATTAAACATGTAAGCAGAGGTATAGGTAGCTGATAGGGGTAGCATGGGTGTAAATGGGTCATGGAAAACTGTTTTCCCAGTGTCTCTTTTCCAAACAGTGTCTATGGGAACAGGGAGCTTAATGAGCTGGTTATGACACAGGATGCGTGGGCAGACCTTGCTGTTATCTGTTTGGTTCTGGAGGAACACTCAATCACAATTGAATGTAAGAATTGGCATTGGAAATTTGGCAGAAAGCAATACTGTCCTAATGGCATGATTTAAAATGAATATTTCAATTTTGGTGCCAGAATATAGTAACGAGTGGATGAAATTGCTCATAAAGCATTCAGCAGCCTCATTAAGATGGGTCATATTGTCTGCAGGCAGGAGTAGTCTTGGAAGACGAATCTTTCCCTGTCCTTAGAACTGTTGTTTAAAGAATAAAATCCAGCATCTGGTACTAATTTAAAGCCTTGTCCATGCTGTAGAATTAGGGTTTTAGCCAATTATTTGAAAGTTTTCATTTTGGTTTCTAATGGGTAATGGTGCTGCTCATAGATGTCTTAGTAATTTAGGTGTGTACCACCAAGCCTCAGGTAATTGAGCCAGTTCTGTAAATGTGTGCTTACCTTTAGGTGTATGAGTAGTAAAATGAACTGGAATGGGATTATTTTACTTTTGTGGTAAACACTACTTCTCCCTAATTTGTGCTGAAATAATCATATTGTCAGTTACATAGTAAGTAAAAATGCTTCTAGTAATTTTGCTTTATTGGCATGACCAAAAAGAAAATTCATTCTTTTTGTGGTGAGAAAGCAAAAACAGGGACTGTTAAACCTTACCATCTCTTATATAGACTGTCCATGCAAGTTTTAAAAGCAAGGGTTATTTATTTGAAAACTTAATGTTCCGTGTCTTGAGGAATATAAGTTCATAGCCCTCTCTTTCTGCCAGTGTTGTGTCATTCCATAGAGAAGTCTCTGGCGGTGAGTTTAAACAATTTCTTTTCTTTGCTAACTTTCCCACGTAGTCATGGATCACTCTAATAAAACTAATAATAGAAATTGAATATGTATGAGATTCCAGTTGGTCCCTTTTGCAGTGAGCAGTACACGCAGAACCCATTGATATCTGGAGAGTATCAAAACTAATACGAGAAAAGCTTAGTTAAAAATATTTACTTAAAAATATTTCAGTGGCTTTTACTGAAGTGCCTCATGGTCCCGCTGCAGCGAGAGCAGTGTTCTCACACATGCATAGAGATGTCATGCTGAGCTTTGCTGCAACGTTCTGGGGCTGCCTCAGAACCCTGCGCTGCGATTAGAGGAGAAAACATGTAATGTGTTATTTGATTTGAAACCATAAAAATGATTTTTGTTTGTCATGCTCTGCTCTGCGTGGTCTCAAGGTAGTCTGCTGTTTAACTCAAATTTCAGATCCTTATGGCACGTGGTAGAAATGTCACAGTTGTGGGGTTTTTTTTCCGTCTTTTTCTTATCTACATAAACAACATAGCTTTGTCAGAAAATTGAAAATGTGCACTTTGTCCCATCAGCTAAAATGGGCTGTCAGATAATGTTTTTTTTTTCTCCATTGCATCAGATGAATGATGTAAATGGTTTTTGGCTTTGGAGTTTTTTGCAAGGCACTAGAGTAAATGATCAGAGTAGTAACATTTTTAACCTTATCTATCATACTGAAACATTTTTTCTGCCTCCAATAAAACATGTCAGAGTCGATTAAGGACATTCTTCAATGAGGTATAATTCACAGATTTTAGTAGCGAATCCAAGAGCACTGAAGTATTAAAGAGGCTGTGAATACTTAATTACGGATATGTTGCCATCCTACCTTTTACTGAATTCCCTTAACACTTTGGTGCTCTGTATCTGAAAATGCTCTTTTCCTCTGATGGGGAAGTAAAAGGAAAAGCCAGGTACAATGGCAGAGCATATGTCACATTGTATCTAGTGACAGTGCTGTGAGAGATACTGCTGTTCTAGTACATTCAGCTGTGCTTATCTGGTACATGAGTGCACATTACTTTCCATGGGCTTGGATCACTTTGGACAGTATCATTAAATGCCACGTCATTACCTGTTATGGAGTAGTGCTTTTGCTTGAAGTGCCTCCTGGGATACATGCAACAGTAGGAAGAATGATGGGTAAAGACGGAAGCAGCATTAAATTTTCAATGGGAACACTATTGACTTTGACTTTTCAGAAGCCTTATCTTTTAGATGGTGTTTGTCACAGAACCTGCAAAGCCGGGGATGTTCGTCAGTTGGAAGTTGCAGGCAGTTGAACGATATGGACAGGTGAAGGCTCCAGAGGGATCAGCTGGGCTAGCATCGAGCTGGAGGGGGTAAATTGAAGGTTTATTTATCCAATTCACTGTCAAGGTCAGCTTGCTGGAGAGCTGTCCTATGTGTGCTTACAAAATGCCAAAATCCTGGCAAATTGTCTGAAAGTGCCTCCAAATCACTGACCTTTGTACAGCTCACATCAGCATGCCACTGTCTTTTAACAGTATCCTTAGAGTGCATTAAATAGTTTGTAAAATCAAGCTTTTAATGTCAGCAGAAGTAACTTTTTATTTTCAGAAATAAGGAAAAAAAAATAAAAGATACCTAATGATGATGGAAACACATGAAATAGAGAGGCTGTTTCATCGGAATTACTTTTAGCAGCTACTGCTTTTTCAGAGCATTCTTCAGAGCATGTTTTAGAGACGCTCTTTCTTTTCCTCACCGGATAAAAAGTCTAATACGTTTGGATTTTTTTCTCTCTCAATATGTGGTCTTTAGCATACTTCTATTAAAAAAATCTAAATTTGCCTTTAGCCCTTCTTTTACTCTCTCAGGTGAGTTGCTCAGATTTTAAGCTAATTAGAGCTTAATTCATTCTTTTTATTAGTTACAAGAGAGTTTTTAACTGTCTAGTTTCATGTGTTTCTCCTGTATCCATGTTAGGTATCTGTCAGAAACTGGTCAATTTTTGGTTTTTTGCTGATAACTAGGTTTGCCTCTAAGTAGGTTATATGTAACTATGTAGTCTTAGTTACTTTGGTAACTATGTAGTCTTTTGAAAGTGACTTTTTAAATATTATTTTTATATATATGAGTCCTTTTGCATATAAGGAGTGTAAATCCCTGCATAATACTTACCCCTGGAATTTACATTGGGGAAAAAGTGTGCTATACCTTAGTTTACAGTGAAGCATGTACCCCCTGTTCCAAAGCCATTTAAATTGTCTATGCTTAACTGAAGTGGCATGAAAATAAAAACACAGCAGGTTTAACCATAATTGACTTAGTCTTATAAAGGGGTAATGGCACATTTGGCTGTTTCAGTAAATAGTTTTTCACTTGCTTCGTAGTAGGTCTTGTTTCTATTTAAATGTACAAGGCTCATCATAGCCAAGTGAAAGACGTGTTGAGCTTCTGTTTTACATTTTTGGTATTTTGCAGTGTGCTTCTGGTTTTGTTTTCTCATTTTTTCTTTTCTTTTTCTGCCCACATTCATTAATGAGATACCCAAATAAATGTTTTTCTGAATTCAACTTTTTAATTTTCTTTTTTTCTGCCCCTTGTTGTTTGTTACCTCTCTGTGCAAACTTAATTTTTCCAAGTAAGGCAGATCAATTTGCATTTTTCCCAGGAAGGAATATTAGTGCCCACCTTCCACACAGCTCTTGTGGCATGGGTGAAAAATATTGACTAGGAATGGATGAACTGGAAAATCAATTTTAGCCCTATTTTGAGAACCTTCATGTGGAACTCTCACTACTTTAAACTAATTTCTAATTATATTTGTCTGTTAATGCAGAGTGTATTTCCAAATTTTCTCAAAATCTATTTCAATGCTTTGATGCCCTGTTGTTGATTTGTATTTTATTAGTATATGTATTTATCTCGGAGCATTTTCAGAGTTTGAAACAGAAATTGTTTTTGCAAGAACAAAGAAAGAATGAGCCCTTTAAGTTTCTTAACTCTAGCACAAATATAAATTTTGGTGTATGTACAAGTTTGGAATATATGTAATTCCTATTAATTTAATGACTTGTGTGTAAATCATTGTTTAAGTACTTTTTAGACCATAGAGATTTTCTATGATGGCTGCTGAGGGCTGCCTTTGAGCCATAATACACGATCACGTGAACCTGCTGTAGTTCACAGATCACTGACTTGACAGAACTTTATTATTATTTAATATTTATGTTACAATATTGCCCAGAGTCCCCAGCCTTAGACAATGCCCTGTTACAGTGGGTATTGTACAAACATTGATGTAGACATGATCAATGTCTCAAGGAGCTCAGAGCTGTTGTAGTTATAAGGTCACGCTGCAATGAACTTCAAGTCTGCGTAAACTTTGCAAAAAAAAGTTTTGCAATATGCCAGCTTTGAAGTAGAAGAGATCAAATCAAAGAGAGTGGAGAGACAAGGATTCCACCTGTGTGACAAAGCAGAGCCTGCCTTTATTGTTGGTGAGTATACATTTAGACAGAACAAAAGCAAGACTGAATTATGGTACAGTGCCTTAGGGCACATACTGCATTTCAAATTCAGGCATTAGCCTATGTTTTATATGCTTTATATTCAACTTTAATTGAAATGGCTGCATTTTCAGATTTAGATTTAGCAGATAAAAGAAGGAAAAGATATTTTCCAGGTAGTATGTCTGAGTTTCATAACTGTCTCTGCACTCCTGGCAGTCATGGTTTGCATTAAAAGGGTTAACAGGGATGATTTACCTTGGGCTGGCCCAATGAGAAAGTTTGAATTTGAGTCCATGTTCTGTGCTAGAAATGTTGATCATGCAAATGGAAATGTTATTGAACAGAGTTTATATCTCAGGCTACATTTTCAGTTTAAACCTTGCCTTTTTACATGGTACTAGTTAGTAGAAAACAGATGCAGAGTAGAGATATAGAACTGCTATATTTATTTTCTACCCTTCAAGTTTTGTCTTAATTCTTTCCTCTTGGTCTAGTCCTAAGATGCTGAGCAAGTAAGATTCCCTTGTGGGGTTTTATCTAATTTTTTTTTCCTGTTGAAACTAGCAGGATTTGGTAAAGCCTCCTTGGTGTCCTAATATTCCTCTAGCAGAGTGGGAAAGTTTCCCTTTCAGGGAGAGACATACTGCTTCTCACTAAATTGAATGTTTATGATGATATAGAGAGGATTTCTTCTATTGTTCAGAAATACTTATTTACTATTTCTTTTGATTTATACTAAATTATAAGTAATTGCTGCTCAGAATCTGAAATCCTTTGGCTTTAATTTAAAACATACCATTTTTTTGCAGTAATTCTTACTATGTAATATTTTAGTGGCAACAAAGTATATTTAAGGAATCTTGAACTAGCAATAATATTATCTTTTAGGGGAGTCTTTTCTTTAAACAGAGGGAGGAAATTGCCTTGTAGTGTTCTCTGGATGTTGGAGGTGAATTATAGCAGCTCTGAGGATAACTTAGTTGGTTCTTTTTTTTTTTAGCTAACTAATCCATTGAATCTGCACAAAAAATGTTCATGTGTTTTTGAGCTCTTTCTCTTATTCTTGCAGACTATCTGGACCATTAAGAGTTTGGTTCAGGTTTTAGACACAAACATAGTTTCTGGAGGCAGTATTTGGCTGCAGGGCATCTGATTGCTTTCATTTGCTGGGTGTGGGATATGGTTTTTGGAAGGAAGAATTTAAGGGCAAGGAATGGTGAAAGAGCACCCAGTCCTGCTCAGTGTGCTTGTGGCTGTTCATAGCTCTGAAATACTGGTTCAACAGTCCGTGTTATCACACAGCATGAGCCAAGTGTCCCTTTTACATGCCTGATCCATGTGCTAATCTGTGGAAATGTATAGAAATTGCTTGGCCTGCCTGATGACCACTGTGGATTCTGCAACCCAGGGGTCTCATAAAAACACAGAACATCTGAGCCATAGAGAAGGATACTTTTTCCTTTTTTCACTTTCCTGTGAAATGCTAGGATACTTAGTCTGTTTTCCTCTTAAATTTGGATGGAACAAGCTCCTTTGACACACCACACATTCCTTCTCTTGTGACTTTCTTCAAGTGCAATTCTGCTCTCACTGAGCTTGAAGTCCTCTTTCAACAACAGTGTTTAAAGCAGAGAGGCACTGTTGTTTATGGATGCTTTCCTTTTGCAATGACACCTTTTTTGGTGTTTGTAGAGGGAAGAGGCAGTGCATAATACCTAAACTAAGAAATTCTGTCTATTCTGCAGCAGGCAGCAGTGTTGTTCTGTGAGCTTTTGCTTGGGTGGTTTAATCTTTGGTGTTGATGGTGGTTGGAGCACCTTGGTGTGTGCTGTGATGATTGGGAGCATCCCTTGCTCCTTTTGCTCAGAAGTCTGCAGAGGTTTGAATAACAGATTATATAAGCATAATGGCTTTTAGAGAGTGAGGACACAGTAATAGGGCCATCATGAACGTGCTGAGGTATCTGTCCTAATAATGCACCATAAAATTAATATGTACCTTTGCAGTAGTTGCTGAGGGTGTCTGCTTCTTTGCAGATCAATTTGATATAGTGTTCTGTCTGTACAGAAATTGTGCAGTTCAGTTTCTGTGGTTAAAAAAGCAGACATTCTGTATTATGTGACAGAATTTGATGGTTTTGATAATCCATTAACATTTAAAATAAGAGGAAAGTACAAAGCTGAAAAGAGACCTCAGTAAGAATTTGAGGACATTTGATGAGAGGTCTAAATTTAATATTATATCTTATTATTGTCTTGGCCATCTGGGGGTTTCTTTAACTTCCACATCACTGAATGTATTCTCATCATGCAAGTCCTTTTTTTAAATATGAAATTTTATTTCAAGACAAAACTGCCAAATGTAGATATTAGACAATTACTGTTCAAGAATGTAGGAAATGGGAGAGATTACCTGCAATGATTGATATGTGAAGATCTTCATCTCTTGGGCTAAACAAGAAACAATGAATACATTAGGTCTTTAATGCACAAAAAAGTAGATGTATGTGTATATGAAGCTTTGGAGCTGCACTTGATCTACTTCATGTACCCATGATTGTGTGATTGGTGTATCAATTTCTTCATAATCAGAGAAAGAACTCCTAGATCACCGGGTGAAATATCATCAGAGTTAGAAGGGCCAAAAGGAGAAGTTGCTGTGTGAGCAATGAATTTAGTTTTCTTGAAACAAGTTTGCTGGACTGATGCTTTTATTGAAAAAAACAAAAAAACCCCCAACAACAGCAAAACCCCCCAAAAAATCCCAACTCACCAGCTGTTGAGGAATCCAAAGCAGGGGTCTGGGGCAGCTGCAGGTGGGGGCTGGGTGTGAGCCCAGGCAGGAGCTGTGACCTGCCAGGACTCTGCATGACACAGGGCATGGGGAGCTGTGCCACAGCAGGGTGAGGGGCAGCAGAGCCAGGACAGGAGCTGAGCAGGGACATCCCAGACTGCAGAGCTTTAGACTAAAGGGGATCAAACCCCAGCAGTTCCTTTTTTGGGGTCCCTCCTCAGGGGCTCCAGCTTGGGCTGTTTGTTGTTACTGTTCTGTTATTCCATTGTTTAAAAGACCCAGAGGTCTGAGACTCTGTGTGGGAAGTTTGGAGTTGAGCTGGTGAGGAAACCTCTTCTGGCTGTGAGTGGGTATGTGGAGCCCAGGGGACCTGCCGGGTCACTGGAGCCACCCTGTGAAGGGCCCTCAGTGCCAGCAGTGACAGTCTGGGGTGGTGGGGGTGGCTGACAGAGGCTTCTGGATGAGCAGACAGAAGTCATCATTTGGGCTGGGGTCCTGATCCCAGAAGTTGTGTTAAGTCAAGTTTCCTGTTTTATCAGAGAGACCTGTGTCTATTCATAGCATGGAGCTGGGGCTGAAGGAGAAAGAAATTCCAGTCCGTAGGTGAAGAATCAGGGTATGTATCCATCTATTTCTGATTGTAGGAAAAGTCAAATGACAGATGCATATACACTTGGAATGACTACATGTTTTATGACACAGAGAGTCTCAGAAGAGACTATTTGAACATTATAACTTTATGCCTAACTGTGGTGCTGTCAAGACAAAGCATAATGTTTTCACATCTAAAATTTAACTACACTGTATTTATTGTTTTGCTCAAGAACATTAAAGGAATCTTATCTGTCAACATACAAGAGCAATGAATGAACAACTTAAATTACAAGAGTAAATTAAATGTCAACTTTATTTCACCAAAACAGGCTGTTCTTTTCTGTTAGCGGAGGTTATAACCACTGTCTTGAAATATTTGCTGTTGAAAAATGATTGACAAGTGTGGACAGAAGTGTGTAAATGCAACAGGTTTTTAATTTACTGGATTACCATATTTATTGCAAGCATACGGGTAAGTTTGGAAAAATAACTTCATTGTTGTACTATGTTAGCTCAAATCCCCTGCATTCACTGTAGTTTCAAACTTTACTGCTCTCTCTGTTCTCATACTGGCCATGTTTCTGTAACTAGAGTATAGCTCTGTGTTTTATTTTATACCAGTAAATCACCAAGACCCAGTAAAAATGTAAAAAACCCTAATAGATAAAAATGATATATATTTTTGGCATAGAGTATATGATCTATTTCTCCAAAGTATTTTGAAGACCTCTTCAAATTCTGTGTGTGCTTGTAAATTGCCTGTTATTAAAATAACTCTTTTAGGTGTAACAAAAAAGAAAGAAAAAAGGTATAAAATAGTGTACATATTGCTGTTGAAACCTTCCTCACCTGTATGTCTGCATTTGTCTGCTGGTCTTTGAGAAGAAAAATTTCTTGGAGCAAGACTACATGCAGCTATAGACTGGGATTAGAGAATTATAGTTCTTAGGGAAGGTTCAGAAAGACATAACAGATAAGTGAAATGTTATTTCACAAGGTCTGCTTCGTTGTGTGGGATATTTCTCCTTGACGGGAACATATAAAATTGTTTATCTAATGTATCCACACTGTGTATAGTGTAAGAAAAGGGAGTAACAGGTCTTTATCAAAACTATTCACGTGGAAGGGCATGATGTAACATAAACCAAAGGAGGAGTTTATTTGTGGCAAAATTATGGGCATCTCTCATGCCTTTCATCTCCAACAAATGCACGTTTGCCTGCATTGTGTTCATAAATGAGTGCTCTGCCTGCCTGGAATATGGACTCCTAGAATCAAACAACTTGAACTGGATGAAAAATGAGAGGGCTAAAAATTATGCTGCTGAAGCAAGGCAGTATTTATTCTTGTGGTCAGAGCTATATGAGAAAAGCCCTCAATCTGCAATTTTCAATATATCTGTTCTGGGTGAAGATAAAAGAATTGCTAATTGAGTTTACAGTATGTAAGTCTCTGGGCTATGTAAAGGTAGGTTATCATTACCTCTGTGTTGTCAGTTGTAAATCTATCTGCTTCTGTGGTCTAGAAAGTCTCTTCTCATAAAATGATGGTCCAGTATTTTTTGAGCCAAGATGTTCTCTCTCCAGCATATGTCAGAAATAGTGACATAAGACAGAAACTCTCATAATACTAGCCATGAACCAAAAGGAATGTGTCTTGTTAACAACTTTGGAAAGACCCAGTTCTCATTGTAACTGCCTTCTAGCACTACACGCAAGAGAGGATAAAAATTATAAAATATAACCATGATGTATTTTCCAGATGAAGCAATAGTTTATAATGATAGTCACTATAAAGTTAATTTTTACTTGAACAGAGCTGAGCTTAATGGTTTTCAATTATACTAATTTGAGTCATGGGTTTAGTTCATGTGGATTTTGCAACCCCTGGGTTTTGCTTTTATGTCTTCTCCCTTAAATGCTTGGCTTCTTTTTTTACATTATGCCCTTCCCATTCTCTTTTAGCAGGGAACATCAGGCATGGCTGGGGTGTCTCCATCCCCTTCCATTTGCATCAGAATTTAATCTTCTGTGAGGAAGATGATTAAACATGCAATTTGAAAATAGGGTCTCATGTTCCAAATGGCTTTGTCATCCAACACATGCTGAAGGAAGAACGTCCAAAAGTTATGTCACCTTTCTCTGACAGAGGTTGAAATGTCTATTTCACCTAAGTTTACTAAGTTTACCTCTTTGCATTGACAAAGAATTAGGCTCCTTATAAATGCATCAGTTTAAACTGATATGTACTGAGGCCTCATATCTACAGTAAGTATCTATTGGGATTTTTTACTTTAGACTATGGTTTGTGTGGTCACTGGAACCAGAAATCTCCATCCTGCCTACATTTGGAGATGACGGAAAAACAGTTGTTGATTTGCACCTTTTACTTACATTGACTAATGGAACACATCTGGTACACATCTGGTAGAGCTCCTGATTTTTTTTTTTTTTTGGCCTACAAAAGGAATCTGGAATCAGGTCATCAAAACAGTTTTATTAACAAAGCCAACTACAGTAAGAGGGAATAAATTCACTGAAAGCTGTACCACTGTTCTGGACTGAAAGGCTGGTGTAGGTACAGCCTGTGACCAGTGCCATGACCAGGTGTCTCAACAGAGGGTGAACAAGTCTTTGTTACATGTCTCGCCCCTTGTGTCTCTCTGACACTACAGTCAAATGTTACTGTGTCATTTCTTTCTGGTTTTTCATTTGTTTGTATTATAGATCCCATATTGGCTTGCTCCTTTTTCTTTTTTTATTTCTAACTTCACCCTGACCTCTCCCAATGAGGGCTGCTGCAGGCTGTGTCTCTATATTTTTGCTCAAGCACAGAGTTGGCCAGTGTTGGCCACTGTATTTCAGAGTGTGCATTGCATTAAAGACATCTGAGCACCTCTGGGGCTCCACCCATCATGCCATTTGAGGAACTGTGGTATTTGTTTACTGATTTAAATGATCTCAGTGTCATCTTTCCTTTTTACAAAGGAAGTGTCAAGAGGTATGGAGCTAAAAGAAAAAGAGGGAAAATCAGCTCCCCCATACAGATGTGACTCCAGAGATGTGATCACTCATTTTGTGTGGGGAAGCTTTTGGTTGCTGAAAAAAGGAGGTCTGGTTAAGATCTCTGGTCAGGGGTGTCTGCAAGTCTTAACCTCAGCTTTTGTCCTTGCATGTAACAAAAGCTTTCCAGTGGCATAACAGCATCTACTACATAGTTTCTGAAATTCATTTGCTATTTAGTCTCATTTTTATTTCATGTTTCCTTAGAAGTTTGCCTTTTGCCTCATAAAAAATGTTAATAAATTCTATCATTATAATTTGCTTTGATGGCATATTTAAGGGTATGTCCTCATGGAATGTCTCTTGGAGAGATGATACCCTGGAAAGAATATGTCTAGAATGGACAGTACTGTCTGACCTCATTAGCCAGCCGTCCAGGGAGCAATTGCAAAAGACCTAGATTGCAGTAAAACCTTGTTTCTCTCCAAGACAGGCAGTAGATTGTATGACTGGGGTGTCACCTTGGTTGTGTCCTGCAGCTTTCAATCTGCAACACATGGACAAGCCTTGAACAGGCACTGTGTCAAGCAAATAGCGTCAGAGTTTGTCATGGGTGCCATGGTTGATTACTTTCTTGATGAAATGGGCATTTGTCCAGTAAGAACTTGAGTAGTACCTCTGAATTATTTTGCCTGAACTATTTCAGTTACCATACCTGGTGCAAAATTTGGGCTGAATCTGTGCTACAGGAGAAAGGCTCCATGTCTACTTTTTATGTAATTGTAATCTTCAATCCATGGTTGGCTAAAACATTAGATGTGTTCACTGACCTCTTTGACATCGATAAGAATAGAGTATCTAAATCAGTTAAGATTCCATTTATTCATATACATTATATGCATTTTAATATCGACAAGAGAAGACAGGTCTTATCGTTAAAATGATCTTGGATGTAACGTTTTCAGATTGTTACCATAATAGTTCATGACATGCTGGATCTGTTTTGAGTGCCATAAATCATAGCAACTGATGGGAAAGGAAAGGGCAGCAGTTAGAGAACTGTGGAAGAAATAAATAATTTAAAAATAGGTTAAATATAATTTACTGTCAAAAAGAGGACAGGAATATTATACTTTTGAATCACTTTTTGCCCGTTTCTTGAGTTTAGCTGAGTTTTATATTGATTAAATGTGGTGGAGGGTGGGATCTTCTTTTGCGCTGCAGATTCTACTGAAGTTGAGAACATATGGTAACTGCTCCTTTTATTTTGTGGAGAGATCTTTTTGTCCTAACCCAACTCGTACTGTGTTTCCAGCAAAGATTCAGACTTGCTCTGTTTAAAATGTATATCATCTTGATAAATGCTGTCTTTCAAAAGCACATTTACTTTTTGCTTGTAGCACTTCCTTGAATGATGTGGGTATTACAATCCAAAGCCAGTCCTATTTTCTCAAATATCTAACTTGTAATGCAGATCAATATGTATCAATATAACCTTTAAGTCAAACTCTGTACATTTGGCTTTGAGCTTCAAGGTATCCTTTTTACTGGGTGAAAGAACAAGCTAAACAATTGGAATGTTATTAATAAATTTTTCAGTAATTTTTGGCTAAAACTTAACTTGAACTACACAGATGAAATGCTCTGATCATTTTAAATATTTATCTTGGTGTGTGAAGAAACCAAAGTTAGAAAAGAGATTTGGCTTTTTGGTTGGTGCTTTGTTGTGGGATTTTTTTTGTTTGTTTGGTTTTTTTTAGTAGCTGAAGGCAATTATATCTTTATTGACCCTCTGCGTTCACCCCCTCCTTCAATGTCAGGTACTTGCTTATTATTATCAACATGACATCTCCTTTCTTTGAAAGGTTGTCCGTCACACTTTGAATCACCTCTCTCCATGGTTACATTTTCTAATCAGTTCACATGATTGAGCCTACATCAAGTGATGCTTTACTTAATTCCTTTCCGTTTGTGTGGTGTGATTCTTGGAGGGACTCTCGTCAAAATTTTGGAGGGCCCTGTCAGTTTGAAAAGAACATGACCTTTAAATTGTATCAGTATGTTTGCTGGTGCATAAGGGAAAGGAAAAGGTTTGTAGTGATGGAAAACCACTCTAAAAATGAAAAGTAATTCTCTCAGAAGCAACATGCATAGGAAGTTAATTTGTTTATATTTAACTGATTTAAAAAAAAAGACAGAACAAGGGGCTCATGTTCTTTGAGCAATAAGTGGTCTGAACAGTGTGTCCTTAAATTTGGCTTAGAAAATGTTATCTATTGTTCTTGCTTTCCTGCATTTATAATGGATAAAAGTAGAAATATTCAAATGCGACAGAATAAAGGTGTAATTCTTTGAAATTATCAAAGCTGTTACTTTGGTGCATTTTCATAACTGTATCTGTGGCCATGCTATAATTAGTAATTGACAATGCTAATTATTGTACAGTCTGTCACTGACTAAAGTGGCAGAGTTAGATTTTATGTGGGTATAAATATGCATACATTTATGTGTGCGTGAGAGGATACTTCAAGTTAACACAGAATTTTGCATTGTGAATGTAGGCAGTCTGAAAACAAGGAAAATCCATCTGGAATGCCTAGCATGGATAGTTGAGGAATATAATACAGATTCATGCTGGTGGAGCTGAGTAATGCTGGAAACATAATAAAGTGTTTGCAACCTTTATTAAGTATACAAACTGTACATGATCAAGTACCCTGCATAACTGAATCAGGGATATTGACTCTTATCTCCTTTCCTCTATGCTTTGAGGTAAACTACTCTCAAGTATCTTTTACAAATGTCAAAATGTGTAGTTTCCCTGAAGCTGTTGAAGTCTGGTTTGCCATGCATTTATATATTATTGTCACTTGATGTTGATGTCCAGAAGCTGTTTGTCCTCTAGCCTTTTTTTTTTTTTTTTTTTCTGTATTTGGAGTAGTTCTAATCACGCCACTACAGATTCTTTGATATCGTATGAGATCTTCTGGAAGTATTCCCAAGGATTTTCCTTTTCTTTGTGGATATGGCATGCTCAAAAAGTGTGTAGGAAGGAACTTGATTATCTTTGAACTTTTTACCCTTTTGCCAACTTTGTTGAAATGAGCCTGTAGATTCAGAAGTTATAGGGTGAAGATGCACAGGTAGGTGGGGTGTGAGCACACAGAATTGCTGCAATGAAGGTGTTTGTGCTGCTTCCTTGTCACCCTCAGTCCCCTGCCACTCTCTTCAAATCTAATAGTGTTCTCACTAAACCCTAAGAAGGATCTAGGCTTTCCTGTCAAGGATCTTGTTTTCTGGTACTGGATCTCATTCTTCAGGAAATCAACCCTACTGAAGTCAAGCTGACAAAATCCAAGTTGACAGAGCTCTTGTTTTGGGTGTGGCTGGAAAGAGATGAACAGTTTAATCCTTACTGTGAGTTTGTATTTAGACAGCACTGCGTCAGAGTCAAATCCTGGTCTTTGTTCTCTGATTTTCAGCTTAAGGAGTAGAAAAATGGACCCCAAAAGTTAATCACTTTCTACTTTTTCTCTTTTCCCAGGAAGTGCCCTAGTTTCACTTGAGCTCCAGGCTCAAATGCTGGCAGACTCTGCCCCTTTAACACAGCAGCTGTGGGCTGGTTCTGGGCCTCCAGAGCAGAGAGCTCACCTCTGAAACCTGCCCTTTCTCAGTTTAATTATTTGGTATGTTTCACTTTCCTAATGATAGTGGCAAAGCCGTGGCTGTTTGTATCTAAAATTAAGGCTGTTCACAGAGTTCAGATATGTAGGTTTTTGCAGCGTTAAGGTGTGCCAACTTTTGAGCTGGAGTTGTGTTGTTCATGATACACAAATTGCAGGTGGATATGATGCTTGGCAATTGCACACATGCTATGCAGCATTAGATTTCCCGATGCAAAATTTGGAATGATATAGTCTGTGGATTTGAGAGACTAAAGGAGATCAAGGTAGCTGTAGCTGGGGTACAGTCATGCAACACTATCTGCATTTCATAGAGGCATTTTGTGTAGGATTTTATTTTAGCATTTTGTGCTAATTTGTATTTCATGATTCATTCATATGTTTAACCCGTTAATGCAATTCTAACCTTTCCCTGATTGCTCAGATAAAAGCGTTTTCTCTGTGTCTCAGGGAGTATGAAATAAGGTGGCAGAATGATAAATACCAATAGCGGGTTTCTGGGTTGGTAGCAATATTCAGTAGCACATAACGTGGCTTTCACTTACACAAAGAAAGGTCATACATTTTCATCTGTGACGTACTATCCTTGGCTGAGACATGAACTTCACAAATATGTGAAGCCACTATATTCTACAGTTGTTTTCTTTTGGGCCATAACCTCTAGGTTTTAGTTACTCTAACTTGATGGAGCCCCAGGCTTGTGATATTGAGGACAAATGATGTTTGGCATCTCCTACTGGAAATCCCTCTTTTGATAGGCTGCTCTTCTTTTTAGGACACGTGAAAACTCAGAAATCCTGCGAATCATATTCTATGTTTGAAAACAAAACCACAACCACACATCACAAATTAAATAGTAGAAATTAGGCCTTGACTGCAACAAAGGACTTTTTGTTTTGGATAACAATTTCTGTTCTTTTTTCTTACCAGAGGTGAGCTAGAAATGCTTACATGGCATTATATTTTTTAAAAGAGTAAATATAACACAAATTCTGTGCAGCCTTAAAATACTACTGCATGTTTTTCTTTGTGCTTCCTTTTTTCCTTAGGAAGTTGGTAATAGAAATTGTGCATCACTTCAGGGTCTTATGGTATGACCTCAAAACATTTGTTTATTAATTTATTTATTTACTTCCTCCCTCTTCCTCCCCTCCCCCCCTGCCTTTTTGACTCCTGCTCTGGCTAATTGCTCTCCTCTTTCCCTTGAAAGAACAAAATTGTGTGTTTTAACACATTTCATTTCCTACAATCGAAGGGCCTCCCCGAGTAATGTTTTTCTCACTTCCCTCTTATGGATATGGGAAAAATAATTTCGTCTCTTGAATTGTCTAACACACAGAGTAATAGCCTATGTTCCTGCAGCCTTATCAACTTGATTGTAATTTTCCACATGGAGAAAATGCAGAGCTGAACCCCTAAGGAGCATCATAGGGTCTAGATCCCAGAGTTCCAACCTGCTCCTTGCTTAATCACAGGCAGTATTCATTCAAAAATCTCTCTTAAATTAATTGAGGGAGCATTGCCTGAGAGGGGCTGAAAGATTTGGATCATTCTGAACAGCAGTGTAGTTGTGCTATACTGTTAAAGGATGCCATGCCTTAAATATACTGGAAGTCATAAACGTGGCATTATAATAAATTACAAAGCAGACTTTTAGAAGATTTGTTCTACCTTTCACAAAATGCTAATGTTTATTTTGCCTTCATTTCATCGCATTGTCTTTCACTTAAAAATTACAGCTTTACTACAGTGAGCTAATTTCATAATACTGTATTAACTTAATATTATATAAATTATGTTTGTCAGATTTGGGCATTGTTGTAGATGTACAAAGCCCAAATTTACTACCAAAGCTCTCCAAACACATGTATTCATAATTTGCTACAATGAACCATATGCCACAATATAGTATTAAGGAATTACACATTCTAATGCCAGGCACAAATCCTACTGCTCTTTCTGCAACTGTTCTAGGTACAAATAGAAACAATATATTTCTAGCCTTTTTTTTTCCGCCCTACTTGCAATTATGAGCAGAAAAATGTTACAGTGTGGGAATATTTTAGCCACCTGCACTTTGTTGTCTGGCTAATTTTTAGCTGCATGTTGCCTTTGAACATTATTGAAAATATGCTGGGATTGCAGCACTTCCTGGGTGTATTTTCTCTGCAGACTATTATAACTTTAGGCCTGGAAGGAAAAGGTAATAGAAATTGGCACAAGGAATATTACAGGGTACGGAGAGCTACAGCTTTCTTTTAGTGGAGAATGGGAGCGCTCCTGCCTAAGAGGTTTAATTGCAGCTGCCTGCAGTTTTGCATGTGGTGCTTTCCACTTGTAAGGTGTAAGGTTCTGCAGTGTAACCTGGCTTATTCTCTCCATTCAAACAAAGAGCAGAAATGCTCTCTGTGAAGGGAAGGGGAGAGCTTGTGCAATTGTGGAACATCTATAGGTTTTTAAACACACACTGTCTAATCAGCCTCTGACAGATCCATTGTAAATCAAAGGTCTGGTAAGTGGGGATGCCAGAAATGTTTGATCTCATTCCAAGCCTTGAAACAACTTGCTTATTTTTTCTGCAGTTTGGCTCCTCACTAAAATAAAACATTGAGAGATGAATGTTCTGACAGGTCATTGTGTGTCAAACTGTCACTCTGTAATGGTTACATATTTCAGCTGGATTGAGGTGGTTGTGGTTGGGGGAGGTCTGAGAGAAAGAGAAAAAGAGGGAGAGAAAGAGACAAAGAATAACAAGATTTCTGCTTCCTTCTTATGGCTGATCTTCATTTAAACCAAACACTTGTCATGTTCAGGGGAAGTTTTATAAATTTTTAATGATGTTGCGTACAACTGGTGCTTTGAAATTTGCTGTACTTTAATTTTTTCTTCGTTAGCAAAGGTTCGCTAATGCATTGAAGTGCTAAGAGCGTGTCCTAGGGATGCCATGATAATTGTGTTGTTAATAATATTGTGGCACTAGTAATGTTCTCCTGGTAATCAAGCCATGAGATTTTTTTTTAATATATTCAGTTATTACACTGCATCTCATACAAATCATGTCAATTACAATTGCCAGTCTATGACAGTTAAAATAATTGTATACGTTTTCCAGAATTTTCTATTGGCTTGGCTAATCAAGCTAAAAAAAAAAAAATCAACACATTATTTGCATTAATTTTGTTTCTAGTCTATTTCTACTCCTAAATCATTTGTCCATCTACTTCAAAAGGCGGAACAGTAAGTATTTTAATAATAAATATACAAGAATATTCATACTGTAACATAATATAGGCATACTTCTGCGATAGTAACACAGGATATTTCCTAGGATTAATCTGTGCATGTGTGTAGATATATATTTGCTAAAATTATGTTCATGTAGAGTGTGTGTACTCTATCAGAGATTTATAAAGATAGACATTCAGGGGTGTTTATTTTCATGGGTTTGGTGTGTCTGTGTATACACCTATGCATGGATGCCAGCCTGCCTGTAGACATTGATATTTTATGCTTCGCTTAGCGATGATTGTGTGCTATTGCATTTGAATATTTATTTGCGTTTTAAAAAAATCAATTAAATAGTTGCCACCTGAAAGAGAGAGCAAGTTTGGTGTCCAAACATTAGCCTTCTCTAACGCTGGCATCTCCTGTCTAATGCAGTTGCTTTGTTTCTTTGAAAACAAGCGACAAACAGCAAAAACTGGCTCAGCATTCTGTCACCAGAGCAGGAAACATCCCATTGTGTGGTTGACTGCCATGTCCTGATGGGGAGGGGGAAACTTGAGCTTATTTTCTCTGTAATAGATTTAATTTTTCTTCCTCCCTTTTTCTTTCATTTGTTTATTTTTAAAATTATTATTTTTAAAGACAGTGGGAACACATTGCGCTCTCACTCCAAACTGTGGAACTGTTGTTTCTTCCACGAGAGGTTTGGTGTTTTTTCAGGGTATATTTACAATAGCTACTAAATGAACACAACAGGGGTGCAGAGGAAACAGGGAGTCAGCGTATGGATTGCAAAAATATACAGAATGATAATATAATTTCCTTTCTCAGGGAGGTACAGCATGCTGGAGGAGTGGTGAAAATGAAACAGCAGAGGCGGATCAGTTGTACATGAGCACTAACCAAGTACAGCCAGGGGTAGTATATGAGAGGGAATAACAAGTAAGGGATGTAGTAATTACACGAGGCTGAATAACGAGTAGGCATGGATGCATTTGAGAAATAACAAGTCAGCTGGCAGTGGTATTTGAGGAATGACAAGTGAACATGACAGTATTATTTGAGGAATAATAAGTGAGCTTGGTGATATTATTTGGAGAATAACAAGAAACCGGGGGTGCTTTCTCTAGGCACTTTCCCCCGCTGTTATCTTGTGAAGGAGGTGCACAAAAGAGTAAGTGGTCACAGGTTGCAAGGGTCAAGGAAACAAAATGTTTTTTTATGCAATAAGCTTCTACTAAACATGGCCTGAACAAATCATCCCTCAAAATGTAGAATTTATTCCTCAACTTTGCCTGGAGGTAAAAGTGAAAAGAACAGATTTTTATTTTTTTTTTCCCCCTCCTCTGGCCCTGTGAGTCCTGACCATAGAGAATGAATGGCTTTAGAACTGTACCCAGACAGAAAAATCAATGCTTCATATCAGGAGGCTTCAGGGGTTAGACTCCCATGTTCATGTCAACAAGGCTATTGGTTTTCTTAATACTCCAAAGTTATCGTTTCCCCCCTGCAGGAACCTTCCACTGTGACTTGTGTGGTCACAGCTTAACAAAAGCACTTTCCCTTGGCCAACCACCAATTGGCAAAATGGCAAAAAAATTAATTGTTGGTGAGGTCTATATTTTTCCAAGCCATGCCATTAACAAGCACACGGAAGTTAGCATTTGCTGGTGGGATTTGCTCTATAAAATTATGCAGGTTTGTGTATGCTGCGGGGGTCACGACAGTTTCTCTGATACCATGATTCATGCTTTGAGCAAAACCATTACTGGGATAAAAATTAATAAGTATTGGAAAACTGGAATTAAAGAAGGTGGGCTTTTCTTCCTCCCCCTCCTCTCTGCCTTGGCTGGATATTCCTGTATTTGTGTGGAAAGGCCTCAGCTTCCTCTGGGCAGACTCCTTCAGGCTTGGTCGTGTTGCTGCTTTAATCTGAATGGGTCGGTTTGTTCTGCAGTCATCACTTCTGTGTTAATCACTTCTCCCTTGTCAAGAAAGTCTTACAGTTTGTCAATAGAATTATGTTACATGAGGTTAAAATCGTGTTGCTTCAAATAATACTTTTTGTCATCACAAGGTAGTAAATGGACTACCTGAAAATGAGACCCTCTTTGAATCTTTGTCAATTTAATTAGTGTAACAACTATATTTGGCTTTCTGGGCAGGAAAAAGCCAACCTTACGAGCTTTAGGAGGAAAAACTGGCTACTGTACAGTTCCAGTATCATCCTGGTGTGCATACAGAAAGCTAAGGGACTTAAATGTTGCATCAGGTTAGAGGGGCACTTTGTGGTCTGGTTAATTTGATGGCTTCTCCCTCCTCCAACCCCCCGTTAAGTATGTTACTGATGGTTTTTTTTGTTGTTGTTGTTTTCCCTTTTTTTTTTTTTTTTCTTTTCCTGTGCTGTCTTTAGTGACACAGTGCTAACACTGAAAATGCTGGCGGCTACAGTGAGCATTGCTCACCCAGAGCAATCGGATGAAAAGGCAGTGCAGATGTAATTTGTTTTCAATGGCTGTTTCAAAAGAATAATTGTGGTGACATTGTGGGATCAATATTATAGATTTGTGTTTTCAAGTACACTGTATGTGTGGTGCTAAGGGGAGGCAGGAAATATAACACTGCAGCCTGAATACAATAAAAATGGATTGAGGTCTGTGGGTATTGTCGGCTGGTAGCCATCATGGGTTTGGAACATCATTGGTGGGATTACAGTGCCTGTCCTCTGGGCTGGGATTTCATTGTGAGTGCACACACACATTTGCTGCAGTTTTCCTCCTCAGCTCCTTCAGGGACCTGCTCACTGCACTTGTATAAAGTCCCTGTGAATGAGGCTGTGCAGGCTGCTGTGGCTCTCACCTCTAACAAGTGGCAGGATTAGAGGATGAGGGTTGAAGTTTGCTGCCACGTTCCCTAATCTGCCACACCATGCACAGTGTGCTCCAGCAGAACGTGGGATGGGGAGGGGTGCATGGCACACCTGTGTGAGCATTTCAATTCTCCTCCTGTTCCCCCTCTCTCTAGGCCACCATGCTAGATAAAACTTCTTTAAGGCACCTGAGAGAGAGAGGGAGAGAACACCTCCAGGGAGCAGCCTGCTGATAGAACCTACTTCTAACAATATGGTGAGTGTCATTTTAAAATACCATGAGAAATATGATGTGGTGATCAAGGACTTCCTGCTTTAAGGGTTTCATGTATCAGGGTAACTAGACAAAAAATGTAGTTCCCAGGGTGAAAATTATATTAACAAAGAATTAGTAATAAAGCTGAATAAATGCAATGAGATGTGAAAGAGAGTGCATAGCACATTTTTTTTCTGTCTTTCATAATTAGGCCCTGAAAGAAATGGAAATTCAGACAAAACACCTTCCTCATTACCAATTTAAATATTACAAGCTAAAATGCATTGTTATTGGACAGCTGATTGTTTTGCTTTTTTTATTCAAGAGGTAAAGATGCTGCCTTTGGTTCAGGTTGCTGTTTTAGAGGAAAGAATTTTGCAGAATGGTTTTGGCTGATTTTTCCTTTCAGCTGAGATAAAATTTCAGATTTTCCCTCTGCCAGATTCTCCCCTTTCTTTCTTGGCTGAAATGATAGTTACCCAAACTCTGCTGACAGTCTGTGCACTACAGGGGTGGCCCAGAATCATCCTTTGTTATTCTCACAAGCCATTTATCATATTTATTAAATCACATAGATTCCTACCATAAGTCGGAAAAACAGTATGTGCTTAATTTGGACCAATTAATTCCACAACAAATACACTCTCTCTTGGCCTCTTTTATAAACCAGAACATCAAACAGCTGTTCTCTCATCCCAGCAAAACTAGTATGTAACATTTTTAGTCAGCTTTTACTAGTGAGTATTGGATGAAACAAGATAGCAGACACTTACAGAGGTCTGTTTCAACCAGTAAATCCTGGTAATTTATTAATGACTCAAAGCATATAAAAGTAACTCTATTTCTTGGCATTTTTAGAATTTTATAAATCTTCAGGCTAACAGTCAGTGATGTCCAGTTCCTTTCTATGTCTCAGTGTTATGTTAAAGGGCATAAAACTCCTTTCTAATACCAGAATATTACATGTTTCTATTTGAAAAACAAAATATGCAAAACAACATTGTGCTCTGAGGGCAGTTTCAAAGCCCCAGCATGGGTTCCAGAACAAAAACCACCCTTGCACTGTCTGCTATGGCTGTCCAGTCATCCCACGTTTGCCATGGCATGAACACCTATCCCAAAGATCTCTCTCTTATTTATAAATAATCCTGGTGGATTTTGTCAGAGGCTGAGGAAGCCAGATGACACTCTGTGTTTGCAGATTGTATGAAGAGAAATATACACATAGGCCTGGTGACAATTTGGGGATGAGAAAGGTTAGAGGAGCACTGAGCAGCTGATGAGTTGGACACTCTGATGTGCCCTGTGGGGGCTTCAGGGGCTCCACTCTGGGTCTGTTGTGGAACCTTTTCTGTTTTACCTCTCTGTCTCTCTCTCTGACTCCTGCCCTATGATTAGAGGAGGTGACACATGTCTGAGAGTGGCATCATCAGCATCTGTGGGTTGTTGGCAACTGGTGCAGCTTTGAGCTGATGTGACTTCAAGTTGCAGCTCATCACAGACTAATGCAGATGTGCTTCCAAAACACAGGGGTGGAGCAGTGGCTGTGGATTTTCTGGGCTGCTGCTTTAGGTACTGTCTTGTCATTTTGAAAAGATTATGAAATGTTGTGCAAAGCCTTGAACTTTAGAAAAGATAAAGGTTTAGCCAGCTACTGCAGAGCCTGTAGGAACAAGTGGGAGTAGCCTTTCCAATGTTGGCTTTGAATTGCTTTTGGGTTCTTCTTTTTTTGTTTTTACAATCTTCAAGAGCAAAGGCTATTTGAAAGTGGTCCTGAGGTGTGTGTGAATGGTCTACAAGAGGTGGGGAGTCAGAAATATGGCTCACAACATCTTTCTTCATGCAGGCTGGGCGAGACAGACCTGCAAAAATGGGATCCACAGGGGTTACTCAGGCTGCCTCTCCCTAAAGGTGATGAGGCAGCAAAGCAGGACATGGAACTCCCATGCTGCTCCCTCAGCTCCATGCCCTGGCTGCCAGAACGTGACTGGATCTATTGACCATGGTGTCAAACACAGATGTTGTCTTTGTATTGGAGTTTGGTAATGGTTTGGTGCCCTAAAAATTTGTCACTGCAGTGCTCTGGCTTATATTGTCAAACAATTGAGGTGTCTGAGGTATCTGATATTGAGGTATGATAGTGTGATGGCTTGGGAAGGGTAACAAAACCTTGCATTTGAGGATTTTTTCCTTGCTGGTAAACCAGGAGGAAGCTGGCATGGGTTTAACTCAACTCTGTGATATCTTTGTACTGATTATACTATTTCTGCCTGTGAAATCTGGCATCTAGGTTGCTTACAGAGATCTTTGTTGCAACGAGCCTTTATCCACTTTGTCCAAAAGCCTTGTCTGCTCTTGCTCTCCCAATCTTTTGTTTCTACTGCCCTTCCCCTTTTCCTTTGGTGTCCTTCACCATGACAATTTCTTTAAATTAAACCCCAAAGTAGCTTAAGGCAAAGCTGAAACACAGTAACTAAGGATCCTCACCTTGCCTCTTCTGCCTTTTGAAAAATAAAATAATATAATACAGGAAAAACAATCCTCCCTCCAGGGTAATTTCTACAGACTTTTTCCATGAAGTATATCTTTCAGGAGTTACCTGGTGTCTGTGCAGGGACATAGGTAGAGCACCTGAGTTTGGGAATCAAACTTGGATTTATGGAAAAGCATACAGACCAAGTAAATGGCTTTGTAACTGGAAAGTGTCAAGCAGTTACTATCTGCTGACTAGTAATAAATTTGAGATGAATGCAAAGTGTTAATATTTTATATGGCTTACTTTTTTGTCCTTTATTTCTGAAAAAGTGTGTCAAAAACTGAAAGCTGCACATACACCATAAACTGCATTTCTTCCCTTCTGTGTCAGTGGTTGATTAACCTTAATACATATCTATTTTTTTTCTGGATTAATTTCTGCTGATTCTTTAGAAGGAAATAAATAAATGGTGTTTGCCAAGGTAATCTTAGGTCTGTTCTCTTCGAAACAGGGTTGTGTTATTTTTCATGGAATAAAGGTAAAGATATAAATATATATGTACAATTGCATAACCAAAAGATTATAAATATTTGTGTAATTTTAGTTAATTTTGAAATATCAGTTTTGTGAGTTTTAAACTAGCGCAGCATTCACCTTTTTATTTTAAATTCATGTATTTGAGCACAGAGTATTTCCAGAGTCAACTTTGAGAATCTCTCATTTTGTCAATTGATAATGCTCTAAATGTTTTTTATTTTCCCATTTATTTAATTATTTTAACTGTGATAAAATGTTAGCTGACATCAAATGAATATCATGAAGTTTTGAGGCAAAATTTTGCCTACCATCTTGATGTTGCCAAACATCAAGAATACGTGTATTTGTATTAAATACTTTCATAGGTGCTGATAGTCTGCATTCACTCTATACAAAATTGCTCTTAAACTGTTGTTTTTAAAGGCTGGTCACAGGTGGGGAAAATTTGGTAGAGAGAGCATTGGCTTTGTCTCAAGTACTTTTCCTGAACATGGACATCCATTGTTTGGTATTTATTTTTTTAAAGTAATCTGACTGGTTGTCTAAGAAATTCTCCTTGGAAAAAAGGTGGTTCCTTTCAGCTCCTGCTGTGGGTCTGGAGCAAGGGAACACCATCTTACAGGAAGGGGAGATAAGGACATCACCTGCTCTCGCTGTATTTCTCAAAATTTTTTGCTGTGAAAATTATGCCGTGTGAAAAGAAAGGGTTTGTATGGATTTTCCTCCTGTATGGTCAGGACAAGGCTTTGTTGGATGTCACTGGCAGAGAGATTAGGAGCTTCAGATGACCTTGATGGCCACAGCAGGTGCTCATTCTTCTCCTTCCTTGAAACTTGTATGAGAAGGGTAAGTTCCAGCACAGACACTGCATCAGCTGATGGAATATGTGGGGTAATCCACCAGCTACAGCTGTGCCCCAACAGAACAAATAAAGGATTTGGAGAGTCAACCAGCTCTAGAAAAATTGAGTGTTTACCATCACAGGAAATAGGCTTTCATAGTTATTTTTCATGGCCAACATTACTTCTTGAGAGTCATCATATTTTATGAAAACTTTTATTAGCATTTCCGAATGACCTTACCCCCATTGTGTTTTTATCAGTCCCAAGAGCCATAACCTTTTAAAAATATTTTTTGTCATTATAAACACAATAAAGTAAGCTGTCTTGCACATAGATTTGTAGATCTCATTAGAGATACTTTTAAAAAAGGTACTCCATCTCTTGGGAAGATAATGACAAGTAGTAATCTTGGCATGCAAAGTTTTCAGAGAGGAACAGTTTGTTGAAATAGATTGTTTAATCTTTCCAGAATTGTTTTGGAGTGGATGTACTTTTTAACTGCACTTTTGCACAGTGTTATGGCTCAAGTGGGGGAAAGACATGGACAACTGAAAACAAATGCTGTGCCAATATCAGTTAGATGGTATTCCAGGTGAAAAAAGAGCCAAGTATTTGCTTAGGATTTTGAGTGTTATCAAAGTCAAACAAGAAAAATGGCAGTTTTAAAACTCATTAAAGTTAACATTTGTCTGTATTGTAAATGAGGTGTATTCCCCTAGGGTAGTTAACAGCTTTGGTGGCACAAGATGGGGATAATTTTTCAGATGTACTGTTTCCAGTGGGGCAGTGTCCTAAGGCTTTGCTTTAAATGGCCTTTTTATGCAGCAGGATAATGGGCAGTTTGTGCATTGCTAAATCAGCCCTATTTTGTTAGGAATGTTACAGTCAGAGCTCTTACAATTTGTCAGAGGAAATGCAGAACATCTCTACAGGAGTCTGTTTAAGAGGACATCATTTCTCGATAAGCTCTTGCTTAGGTCAACATGCAGCTCTGCTCTCACACTATTCCCCTGTTGCTTCTGCCACACGGGAATGCTCTGATTTATTGGGATTGCACAAGTCGTGTCCTCCGCCTGACTGAAGCCACAATGTGGAAATTTTCTCTGCCCTCCCCCTTTTCAAAAGGAAATGGAGTAGGTTACTTTAAAGGCCTCTCAAAGTATTTCTGAGGGGACAATGAAAGGAAATACCCGGATGCTGCACAGGATCTTTGTGGCACAGCTGCATGTTATAAATACGTCAGGACTATCATCCTTTGGGAAAGTGTGCTGGTTGAGAGGGTTGACTGTATGACTATTATCAAACTACTGTAAAATGCTTGTGATGATGTGCAAAGGCAGAAAAAGAAGATTATGAAACTAGTGAATGTGATATGAAAACATCCAGTGACTAATGGCATTAGAGTTTTTTTTTTTTTTACCAGAGCATACAAAACCCCCAAACATCATCAGAAAAATACAGAAATCAAAATGAGTTTCAGTGGTGGGTACTTCAAATGTATGTCCTGTCAACTTTTTAATTACATTTAAAATTGTGGAGACACTTCTCCTGTGGTACTGGCTTAATGAACAACGATTCCTTAGTCAAATCTGTTTTAAAAAACTGTGTGCAATCCAGTGTTGTGTTAATTTCCCGTCTGATAAAGGTGCTAATACTCTGTCCTTCAGGCTGCTATTACTAAGAAATTTTTGGTTTGTTTCAGCATTGTGATATTTTAAACTCAATGCAGCCAAGGACACTTTTAATGAAAAGAAAAGAAGCGATGAAAAGCCTTAGTAATTTTGTGTTTGATGCCAACTGTAATATGAGAAGTGCAGAAAATAGTTTGAAGGGGTCAAAGCTATCCGTCTTTATTGTTTTTCTTTTTTTACTCCTGTAACAGAGAATTTAACTGTCTGCAGGCATTTAAGCCCAGAATATTCTACCTTCTCTGCAAAGAGACAAAACATTAGAGTTTCCCTTAAAAGACAGCTTGGGTGGCTGTGAATAACCTTCCCTGGGACTGAAGTAACTCCATTATTCTGATTCACAGGGATGCACTCCTTATGGTTTCTTTCCCCACTTTTCAAACTGCTGTTTAACACCCTTACTTCACCTCTGCCTTTCTCTTTGTAGATCTTCTGAAGATGCTCAGGGGTAGAAAGATTTTATTTTTTTAGTTTGCAAGTAGAAGTTTGTGTAGGCTTCATGGATTTGCATGAACCATAAAAAGACCTTTCCATCCTTGTAACACTTTATGGTTGATTCTCCAAGGTCTGGAATGATCAAATGAAGCAGGGAAGGTAGCCTTGAAGTTGGTATCAAGGCAAAATAAAGAAGAATCACTAAATGTGACTTGTTCTATCTGCTGTCTCTAAAGAAACATTTCTGCAAGTGGTGCCACTGCTGAACCTGAAAATCATGGAGGACATTAGTTACCCACAAGAGGACAGGCAATCTGTGAGCAATCTGCTTGAGCAGGGCTGGGGGAGTGCAATGCTGCACCATGGGCTGTGTACTGAGTGGGTATTTCCAACCCAGGACTGTGTGCAGTGATTAACAGCAGAAGGACCTTCTGCTGGCACTGCAGAGTGGTGTGGCTGCACTTCAGTTTGATATATATAGGTAGCTAAATCAGGATGATTAGACTGTGCAAATTAAACTGATGTAACATCATACAAGCATTGCCTGGAGGAGAAAGAATTTGATTTTTTGGAAATACTGGATACTTGCGAAGTTCAGCTGCCTCAAGATTGCTTTGAAAAAATGGAATATTTGGTGTGGAGCCTTTGCTTAGTCAATGACAAAGGACTGATTTTTAAGGTAAAGAGCAAGGGAAAAAAAAAGAATTTATAAGAAATTATGAGAAGTAGAGACAAAAATCACAAAATAATATTTAGACTCCAGCAAATTCTATGAAATAGAATAAGAATATATGGCAGCTAATATCCAGAGTAAAATTCACTTTATTGAAGTAGTTGTAGCATTTTTGTTCAAGTGTTACATAAACATGTAGGAACTTTATATAATCTTAGGAAACTTCTCACTCTAAAGTCCATGCTTGATATTCAGCTATTTTTAGTTTACTGTCACATACAAAATTATTCTGATAGCCACTATTAATTTTCTAGAGTATTGCAAAGGACTATTTGCACTCCTTACTAAAAGCCTTAAAGGAAAGAAAATGTACAAGTACTTACTTTCCCCCAAAAATCAGCTCCCTTGGCTGCAGTTAGGAAACTAACATTTTCTTATACTATCAACATCTGTAAAATCATAGTTTCCATTAAAAGTATCTAGGATTTTTTTGCCTGTCCTTTTGGCATGGAAATGTTTCAGATTCAGATTTCTCTTAGGTCATCAAGGTAAAAGATATAGGCTTACCCTGTTTAAAATTAATTAATGAATTGTTAACTCTGGAACCTAAGGATGATATTAAATTGACTCCATCCTTTTTATGTCATATCATGTCCTTTTTGCAGAATCAGCCAGTACTTTAGTATCTGTTCTTTAATAATGCATCTCAGCCCCCAGGAGTTGTGAAAGACGAATTTCTTCCTTGTCTTCAGAAATTCAGTAAGACTAAACCTTTTATTGAGAGCTTTTTGGTAGCCCCCTTTTTGCATGGCCTGAGAAGATGACTGTCCTTTTCAGGACAATTAAAACTGAAAATAATACAGATTTCAGCAAACAATAGCAGAATATACCTCCTATTTTATGCTGATTTTATCTTTTAGGACTGTATTTAATGAAGTTTGGCAATATTTCAGATTTACTATGCCTTCATTACTGGATATATTTTAGGCCATAAAGAATCTTTTCTATGCCCAAAAGACATTGAATACAAGCAAAGGAGCAGTAGAAGTGCCTTAACTGAGAGGTGACATGAACTCTTACCTGCTCTAAATGCAAGCTGAAGTCTGGTCAGTGATATGAAGCAGCTTTAGGTCACTGAGCTCAGCTGTGGAGCCTCCAAAAAATGTGCTCTATGTTCAGACTTGGTGCATTGTACACAGTGTGGAGAGGGGCTCTAGAAGACGTATCTTAGATACACACACAGAGAAATGACAAGTGTTAATGCCCAAATCGTTTAATTTCAAAGGAACAGCCCATCTGTACAACTCGGGGAACCCCTAAATATACACAGAGTATTTAAGGATTCTGCTTTCATAAAAATAGTAACAAAAGAGAAGAATGTGTAAGAAAAGTTTAACTCAGTTTAACAGCACTGGAAGTAAAGCTGAAGAGGGAAATGGGCAAGCAGAAGGTGTCAGATCACTTGTGATTTGGCTGTACATTCCTCCAAGAGTGGAGTAAACATTTTGTAAAATTTTGTTTTTCGGTATAAAGTATTCTCTTGAGCTCATGAGGATCGTTTTAACCAGGCACTGATGCTCAGGCCAGGGAGGAGAGGGAGCATCATTCCCCTCCTGTGTTCCTGCCTGACCTTGTATTCTCTGCACTGCTGGTAGGCAGCTCCGAGAGCTGCCAGTAGTGCCGACGACTTGGCTGAGCTGGAGGGGGCAGGGGGGAAGGAATGCAGCACGGAGCTGTTCTGCTGCCTTTTTACTCCTGACACACCCCATATGCTGAGATGGTGGGTGGCAGGAGGAGAGCTGGCACGGCAGCAGCACTGTGTTCCCCGTGCCAGGGGAGTAATCTGTTGGCTGGTTAAATCTCATTTCTGATTCATCTCCACTTCCTCAGCAGCACTAAGAGGCGAGATCCTCACAGAAAAGCCAGCTCTTGGAGTGTGTGATAGTGCAGTCTAGAGGAGACTCTGAGCCTTGTGCCTTGAAACTCTGTTTTGAATACTGATTTTAATATATTTAGAATAACCCCCAAACTCTAGACTTTCTAGAACTGCTGTGCAGTAGCAATTTTTATGGAAATAATAGAGCTGTTTGGCCTTGTTAGGTTTTTAGATATGCACATGCACGGGAAAACACTACACCAGAAGATTCAAGTAGGCAAATCAAAGCAGAAACAAAAAAACTTATTTTCTCTGTTAATAACATTGCTTGTTAAACAGAAGTTGGCATAGAATCCTGGTGTGAAATTGCCAAGAAAAGATTGTTAATTTGGCATAAGCTTTAAGTCGTTTCATTCAGTATCACATGAAAATGAGTGGAATTATATGTGTGTTTGTACTGTGCACTGCTAGTGAAAAGGAGGATTTGCAACACAAGGAAAATAGGTGTGCACCATCAGGGGGAGTTCATATTCGTTTGACAGCCCCAGGACTTGGCAAACAAATGCAGCAAACTTGGAGGCAAGCAGCAGAGAAAACATCCTGCAATGTTTTGCTGGAAGAAGCAAAATAGAGCAGAATCAATCATCTTTTCAATGAGAGTTTGAGGTGACTTGGGCCCTGCTCTCAGCTCTGCAGCGGACTTGTACACCTTTCTCTACTATTTGCAGAAGACTTTGTTCCAGCAGGATTGGGGCAGGGCTCCTCTTTTACAACTGAGCGTCTGCTGGGGCTGATTTACCCTCTGTGGGGTTGCAGAGGCTGCTGCAAAGGGAGTGGTCCTCCTTGCCTGGGGGCAATCATGTCTGTTCCTCGTGCATCAAACAGTTCTTGTCAGCTTTAACAGTCTGCTCAAAAAAGCTGCAAAACTGGAGAAAGAGGGGGAAACACCCTTCAACAGCAGAGTTATTAATTGACTTTTTGACTTGTTGTAATGCTGTAAGTATCTGGAGGTATTTGTCTTACTTCTTTTTTTTATCAAATATCTAAATTTTCTTTTCTTTGTGCCTGTCTGTGGATGAAACAGAAGCCCAGTGGCAATAATGTAGAGTTTCTGCTCAGTTCAGCTTGAATGTGTACAAAGCTGGTTCTTTACGCTTATCTTTTATATGAGGGGTCAAGCCAGACTAATACCAGAAAAAACATGGAACAAAATCATGTTTTTCCATTGAAATCAGTTTGATTTTTCTGTGTTGGATTTGTTTGGACTAAGATTTTAGCTGAAGATAGCGGGAGGTAGGATCTTTTTTGCAGTGGATTCCTGGTGCTGAAATATCTTTCTGCACACCTGGAATAAAACTACTGATATAGCACAGGAGTTTGCAGCAGCACTCAACGGATGGCAAAAATAAAAGCCATCCAAATTAAAATTAAATAAAATAATAAAAGGACTGCCTTACTCATCTCTGGTATTGTGCCTGATGTGACCGGTCTCCTTCAGTCTGCAGAGCAGTGAAGCAGTTCTGCAAGGGCACCTTTGTTTGGCTTTGGGGAAGCCTTTTCCTCCACTTGCAGGTTCTTGCTGGTGGAAGCTTCCATTCTCCTGCATTATTGGCCCCCTTGACTTCTGTGTCCTGCTGGAGGAGGTTTTGGTTGTGGGCTGGGTGTCCACTGCAGGCTGTGCTTGGAATGAGCTGTCTAATTCCTCCTCAACCTTTCTGATGTTGTGCAGCCTTCTCACCACCTCCTGCAGCTCAGCCACCTGCTGCCAGGCCCTTTCCTGGGTTCACCTTCCAGGCTCTCCCTGCATCCTCTCCCTTCAACACTTCCCTGGGAGCATTGGCCACTGCCAGAGTGGATGGTGCTCCTAAATGGTACTGCACTTGAATTATTCTTAGTTCACAATCAATTGATTTAAAAATAAAAATCTTCCATTGGTAATGAAGTGGAGCAGCTGCAGAACAAAATTTTGTTTTGTCACATGCGTGACAACTGGTGGTGGAGAAGCAGAGAGGAGAATTGGAAATGATAGTCCCCTAAACCACTCCAAAAGGATTTATTAAACAGCGTCAGTCAGAGCCAGAAAGTGGAGTTGTAAGAGCTGTGGTTTTGTATAAGAGGAAAATTCTGTTGGTTTAAGAGTCGTTGCTTTTTTCTTAAGTGTTTGAAACATGATGAGACTGAAGTCTTGTTTTGGGTAAAGAGAAATCAACAGTTTGTACTAAAAGTGTTCTGAAGATACAAAAAAGTACTAAGTATTTTTGTTTAAATTATTTTTGAGGGAGGAAGCAGTACAGCAAAGGCAGAGATGGTATGCTTGAACCTAATTTTGTGTTAGGAATACTCTTTGGTACCTTCCTGTAATCTGGCAATAGTGGCATCCAGGCTAGAAATACAGAGTGAGATAATAGAATTGTTTAGGAAAGACTTGTGCTTGCCTTTCTGTGTGTGTGGGTTGGGCTGAGATTCTCTATCTGCTTTATTTTGTTCATTACCTTGTTCTGTGCTGCACAGAGTGAGAGCAGTGAGTTATCAGGTACAGCACTGAAGGGGAAGATGAAGATAGCCTTCTTGTCCCACAAGAAGTGGGAGGTGAAGCAGCAGAGACAGGAAGACTGATTCAGGAAGATAATGCAGTAACTTACAGCACGGGGGACAAGAAAGCTCCTCAGAGGTAAAAGAATTGACAAAATTTCACAGCAGGCACTAGTGGGAGATGAGAATCCAAGGGAAACATCATGCCATGAGAGGAGCAAGCCTTCATTGATCACAACGTGCCAGGATGTCTCCATGAATGCCCTGTTTAGGAAACCATTAATGGTGCAGAGGAGGAATAGAATATCTGACAACTTTTTGTTTTGTTTTAAGGGGTAGACATTAAAAATACATCTGACATATGGGACACAAAGAATCTAAATAATGCTATTAAACTTCTGGTAGATGTGAATCTCCAGGGATGTTTACATTTGCTTTTGAAGGAAGCTGGAAAACATTATATTATGCATTTCCAGGCTTAATTCATCATTTTATTTTGTTCTGTTTAAAGGAATCTATGCAGAATTATTAAGTTGCTCAAAATAAGCCCAAAATAGAGGACTGAGTTTTATAAACATTTTACATATTTGTGTTTAATTTGTTGAAAATAGGATAAAATCTGCTCTCATTTGGCATCCCGAATACAAATATTAGGAACCCAATCCCCTAATGCAGTATAATTTTTAACAGTACAATTTAACAGTCTTCCAAAAGATATTGTGCACACTTTTATTTTACAATAAGGATTTTTTATTTTTTTTTAGTATAGAAAAATAATTCATGTGTTTGTCTTTGTACCTTTTGAATTGAGCTGCTGTGTGTTGGCTTCTGTGCACATCTGCATTCACTGCTGAAAAAAAGAAAACAAAGTTTCACCGATAGTGCTTGATTTGGAAACACATTTATTTAGCTGGCTCAAAAAATTAGGTTAGGAGATCACAGTGCATGGAGGGTCTTTTACCTCTAAAATATAAACCTTCTATCTCCCAGTGCAGGAGTGTTAAGTGCAGAGCTTTTAAGTTGAGAAAATATGCAGTTCATGTGAAAGGTTTGATAGCACTATATACCCACCAAAAGCTTAAATGTGGCTGACTGGTTTTATGGAGGACAGTAAATTAGTCTTTCCTTTACCTCTGACAGGTGAGCAGCAGCTCTTGCATGACCAGTGGCTCTCACCACACGTCGCTACCACACAGGTGAGGCTTTCCCTTTCAAAATGATGACTTGAAAGAAAAACAAGATGTCTTTGCTGGTTATAAATTTAACTCTTCTATGATTAGTCTGGGCCAATTAGGACACCCCTGGGGTTCAGACTATGGCTCAAGTACAAGCTTGAAAGCCTGATTAGCTGAGGTCTCTTGATACTTGTTCTTGCTAGTAAATGCTGGCACATATAGTATTGATTTTCATTTAGATATCTTAATGTTTCCAGACAATCCTAGCAGATGTGGGCTGAACTCAGATCTACGAGAGTGCTGGGCTGCAATCTGCAAGCATTTTTCTTGCCATTTCGTTTCATTTTTCCTAAACTTAACTGATTTGGAATCAGGAGATATAAATGAAAAATGCAGAGTTTGCCTATCAATCATGGCATGTACAAACATTGCTACTGCCCTTTTCTAACATCCTATTACCACTGGGTAGTTGGCTAGTCAAACAGGAATAAAAATTACACTGCAAACATCATAAGTTAGGCTTGATTTGTTGAGCAAGAAGCCTGACAATTCTGTAAGAGTTATATACCTCAGCCTCGCTGAAAATCAGCCTTGTTATAGCTCTGGTACGTCTATAAAGATTGTTCATTTCATATAAAACAGCTACCTGCACTGAAAGGCCTGAAAGGAAGAATGATGCTGGTTATAAATATAGAGGAAAATCTATTTGTCTGCCCCTTCGTGCTGTTAGAGAGTCACACGACGCAGCCCGGCCGCGGCTCCCCGGCAGCAGGGGGAGTTTGCCATGGCCACCTTTCCTTTCATCTTCTGGCCTGGGCTGAAGCACATCATCTCTCTTTGTCATATGAGATAAAGCAATGAAGTGTGACCAGTGCCACTGCATTGCACTCTGCCCACCAGGAGCACGTTAATGATAATGAAAAACTGTACTGCGCTGCATTTAAACTAAATGTGAGCGTAAGGCTGTCTGTCGGCAGACTGGTGGAACAGTTAATGTCATAAAAGATAAATAGAAATTATTAGAATTGGCTTGGAAGGGATTTTTTATGGAGCAGGGTTGTATTCCTTTAAAGTTATACATTATCAGACTGTTAAATCTAATTTCAGACTACTGGGCAATTAAAATGATTAACATTATTTACTCATATAGTTCGATTCATTAAGGTTTTAAACACCCTTTACACACTATTTATGTTGAAAATAGAGAAATAATGTGTTAAAATGTCTTGGATCATTAATCATTCAAATTTGCTGCATAACTGCTTTCTCAAAACCTTAGCACCACAGTGAATATTTACAAACCTCAGAGGCACTTTGAAAGGATGAGCAAAATCAAATTCCACCCACCTATGATATGTCCAACAGACCTCTGGTAGTTTCCAGGCCTATTGTGTTTGCAAGAAAAATCAGGCAGAAAAATCCTAAGGTTGTCTTAAAAGTTATTCTACCCAGGGGCTTGTACAAGTCTTGGCTGTGTTCACCTGGGGGCTTGCTCCCCTTTTGATATGTGAGAGGAGCAGCATGGATGCTGCTACTGAAGCTAATAGGAGCTCCATGGATAAAGCCTTGTGTACTGAAATGGAAATATACTCTGAGTCTGGCACTTAGTTTTCAAGTGTGTCAGATGGAATTTCGTATTATCTACTGACAAACCAGTTTATTAGAGGGATATAAGAAGAGATCTTCAGGCTAGTAAATGCTGCCATTAGTCAGAGGTGAAACACCCACTTCCCTTCTGAGTTGGCATTTATAACAACCTCTGAAATACTGTGGGAAAAGTCATGAAAGTCAGTATACAGTATGTGACAAGACAATTACAAAGTGCATATTGATGCTGGTCTTTTGAAAAGACTGTCTACAGGCTTTTTTTTTGGTGGTTTGAAACATCGGGGGTTTGTTTGTTTGCTTGTTTTTATTCCTGCATGCACTGAAAATACCTTTCTGAAAAAAAGGCTGTAAATAGCAGGGGGCAGGTGGATATAACCTAGACTGGGGTCCCATGCTCTGGGAAGGCACATTGTGTCTGCCTGTCCCTGGAAGCACTGGAAGCCCATCAAGTGGCTCATAGTGCACTGGGCAGGGATCTCATTCCTTGCCTGTTGGAGGTTCTGAGCACACACGGGGCTGCAGGAGGCTGCTGAGTCACTCAATGTCCTATTCCCCAGAGGCCAGATCTGCTGAACAAGTGTGGTCATTACTCTTTTGTGGCACCATTACTAAGAGGAAGAGGTGGTTATAATTAGTCTGTTTGAAATCACCCAGGGGCTTAGCTGATGTGTCAGAAATACAGATGGTGTTAAACACAATGGCACACTGTATTGTCCCAGCTGGCAGTGTGACCCCAGCACCAATGCTGTATTTAGTATCCAGGGTCTCCCAGTTTGAGAATACCCAGGAGTACTCAGACTCCTCCTAGATGCTATTTCAGGAGCCGTGTGCTCTGGGTAGACACTGGAGAAGTGGCTTCCTCATTTAGGTGCTCTGGATTAGGCCCAGTTTTCTTAACAGATTTACCAAGGAACTCTGCCTTCGAAGTTATCCACTTACCAGAATGCCCAGATGCAGTTAGAGACAAGTGCAGCAGTCCCAGGATCATTAGTGAATGGTCCTGAATGAATACTGACACCAAAGGTGTGCCCAAATCAAGTGGCTCCTCTTCTAGTAGGATCTGGGGAGGAGAAATCCGTGAGGTGTTGAGACACAACTGTCCTGAAAGAGACCTTTTTTTGTCTCTTGGATTAGGCACTTTCTCCCTTCATTCCATGACTCTTAGGCTCTGTGTAAAGCTGCCTGACATAGTGAGGGGCCCACGATGCAGCCTCAAACCATGGTGTTTTCCAGGGCCGTGTCCTCTATCTGATGCAGTCCTTGCTCTAGAAAATAAAGGCAACTGTCAGCCTGTATCAGTGAGGATGTTTCTAATGTTATTCATCATTCATTTTAAGAGCAACACGAGCAGAACCTATCCCTTGAGAGCCTGGCAGCTGTTATCTCAGCAATACTCTAAGCTTTTGCTGACTTCAGGGAACAGAAAGCTCAGAGTTACTCCTGAATTTCATGTCAGTGTGTGGTGGTCTAAGCCAGCCCACCAAAATGGCACACAGAGGCACTGTACCATTGCAGAAGAAGGCTGACGATTAACAGCTACCCACTCACAATGAATGTGAAGGACATAGTTCTTTCAAAGAATTAATTTGCTTAAGTTTTTCCTACCCCAAATCTGTATGGAGAGAGGTGAGGTGGAGGAATGGTCCCTTTAACTTGGGCTGAGAGGTCTGTCTGTGTTCTTGGTGCTCTCTGCTATGTCCTGTGTGCCTGTCTTACTCAGAAACCTGGGACTTTTGTATATTTGTGATCTCTGGCATCACTGTTGTAGTCACAACTTGTATCTCCTCTTCCTACACTTGGAAATTTGGATGGCCGAAGGTGAGGAGAAGAAGGGAATCCAGAGGACTGAAAGGGACTTTCTTTTTCACAGTAGCAAATTCTCCTGTTGCACTGGGTGTATACATGAGAATTTATACATCCTTTTGATGTGTGACAGAGTTTTTGCCTTCAAGTTAACCTGGCTGTGTTTGGTCACAAAGTATTAGGATTGATGCTGGTGCCCCCGGTACCTTTGCCCAAGCTGAGGTCTCCTGGGGCTTGTTGGACTTGTTTCCCCACGGGGCTGAAGATGAGTTCTGCTCAAATGATCAGTCAGGAGAATATACTGAGCTCAGAATATAACCCCAGAATACCACAAACCCTCACAGATATCAGTGAAATACAGAGTAAAAAATTTAGTCCGGGTCTCTGCCTTTTCTATTTTGCTAATAATTAGAATTATATAACACGGGAATGACTTTTATTGGTGGTATATCTGGGAAATTATTTTTCCTTTGAGTTTTTCAGACTTCTTATACCTCCCATTGATTTTGATTATTTACTGTTTGACAAGGGGAACACAGGCAGCCCATGCTGTGCGAAAGATCAGAGGTGCCTTCATTCCTCAAGGCTATTGCCTTCTTTAATTCTTCAGTGTAGGATCAGTGAACTGATTGCATTTTCTTCTGTTTGACACTTTGTATTTCCCGTTTCTTCATCAAACTACCATAGCATGCTCTCTTTTAGAGCAAGCTGCTCTGAGAATATAACCTTTTTGTCTTGGCCATTGTTATAACCCTTTGGTGACTTGTAAAAGCGACTTTCAGCCACTATCCTGAGTCAGTGTTTCAGTTAAACTGCATGGAGCTGAGTATCTTGTTAATCCACTTTTTGTGCTTTTCTTTTATTGGTGTTATATGTATTTCATATTTAATCATTGCATGATGTGGCTTGAGGGCAGTTGTTCTTTGATTTTTTTTAATATTTTTTTTCCTTCAACCAGGATAGTCTTACAGGCCTAAGGGGAGATTTTTAAGCTGCAAACACTGTATGCCAAATCTGGTAGTAAAAAAGCACAGTTCAAATATTTGTAAATAGAAACAAATAAATGTACACTCTGTTTGAGCATGTAGTTGTGTGTGCACATTTTTGGAAAACAGCTCCTTCGACAGACATGTTTTACAATGGTGGGAAAGAAGCCAAAGGGATATGAGTGTTTAGAGTTTTGCTACTTTGAGACATCCACTTATTACTAGAAAGTAATTAATGTAAGTATCTGAAGTAGAAAAAACAGAAGTTAGTTCTGTCAAATCTGACTTCAGGTTGTGGTTCCAAATATTTTGATCAAATAGGCTTCTCTCTCCTTTTGTGTATTGTAAGATATGCAATGTAATACATATTTCCAGTGACTAATGTTTGCGCTGTGAGTCCCTGTAAATGAAAACTTGGGTGATGTTAGATCAAAGTCTACAGTAATTTCATAATTTCTTTAAGAAGAAATGCTTGTTTTCAGCTCTAGTTGGCATCAGTCTAAATGAATCAGTAAAAAGGGATGATCTCAGCTCATATAAATAATAACAGCCCTCTCCTGTTAGAAATTTCTTTCTTCTGGAAAAGCCAGTTGTCCCACATTAATGCATTTCCAATCAAAAGCACTAAGCCCCATATGGTATTTTTTAACACATTTGAGAACCCTGCTTAAGACAGAGCACTAAATGTACTGGAAACCAAAGTTCATTGTTTTTCAGCACTCAAGAGAATGTGCAAAAAGTAGTCCCTTGTATTTGTCTTATCCTGCTTATTAGTTTTACAGTTCTGGGTCTCATTCTCTTTCCTATTCCCCTTTCTCTGCTTTTCTTTTTTGTGTGTGAAATGACCTTCATGTTACCATGTAATGAGGTTCATCCTCTCTCTCCCTCTTAAACATAATGAATGTGAGGAAAGCTCTCTGAGACATGAACAAAGACGAGGAACATCCCAGAATACCAGGGGATGGTGAGAAAAGAGGTCCACAGTACTTCAAACTAGAAAAATGTTAGAATTTAAGATAGAGCTTGCCTGTAGAAATGCTTCTTGAAAAGAGTTTGCCCACATTTTTGTGAAAAAATATCTAATAAGATACTTTGGGATTAAAATATATTTGTGTTTCTGTTTATCCTTTAAATGGCATCTATTTCCTCTGAGTCATCATTAATTGCCAAAATTTCATATTGTGGCATGTGAGGTAGAAAATAAGAATGAGTTACTAGCATCAATATTACTAGAATGTATATTACCTGAAATTTCTCATGCTGTGGTATCCCATATATATGCATCCAGAAAAACCCTACACTTCATGTTTTATTCTGAAGTTTTACTGGTTTAAAGCAGATATTTTAGCTCCAATTGAAAGTGTTACCCTGGTGTTCTCTAAACTTTGCTGTTTTTCAGCACAGAATCCTATCAGAAGGTAGGTGTGGAGCTCAGCCCAAAGCAGGGCCAGCTGAGTGAGCCTGCTCAGGGCCATCTCCTGTGTAGTTTTGCTTTGTTTCACAGACAGAGCCTCCCTGGGTCCTCGGGTCAGTATTTGACCACCCTCTTGTTAACTAAGCAAACAATTTAGTGAAGCTTTCCCATGTTACAGCCTGTGTTCCAGGGATGTGGAAACCTGTGTCCAAACTGTCCGTGTAAAAGTATCTTCACTTCCTCTTTGCCACTGAACCTCTTGTGCCCTCTCCTCTGTGAGCCCATACCTTTTTCAACCTTCCTTATGTTGATCTTGTGCTTAAGGAAGCCCTTCCTTTCCTTCTTAATATCCCTCACTAGTTTTAGTTTGATTTCTGTTATCCATCCCTGCATTTTGAGCAATATCTCTGTTGGTAACACATTCCCACTGTCACCTTGTGAGTTTGTCCATATCAGCAGAAGTTCCTTGCTCATGCATGGTGTCTTTCAGGCAGACCCTCTCAAATTCCTGCATTTTGGAATGGGCTGCTTCCAGCTTTGAGGAGGTTTTGTGCCGCAAAAGAATCCCAAGAAGAGGTAAAAATAAATAGTTTCTCATTCTGGCCTGGCGATTGCAAGGTAAGCAAATATATTTCTGTGTGCATGCTAGGAAAATGCCCTAATGGCAAATTTGGCAACAGAAAGAGGAATGACAGGGAATGGGGAGTGGTAATGAAAGGGTTTAATTTCAGCATGCACGGTTCAGAGCTTGAGAAAAAGTGAGATAAAATTCTGTCTTGACAACCTATAGTTCAACTATCCTTCCTAGCAGAAAAAGGCCTTGTGCAGAGTGGTGGTCTGTCTGACAAACAGGTGTGTGTCACTTCATTATGCTGAACATCTTTTGCTTAAGAGTTTTTACATCCATTTTTAATAAGTGGAATGTAAAGAAAAATTAATTACTGGCCCTACATGGTGCTTTTTTATGGAACTATCTATTTATGGGGGGGATAGAGCTTACCCTCTCTCTGGGCATATGCATGAGTTTTAAACAGGCCCAAACAGGATGGTGGATGGAAAAAGGATGCAGGATGGAAAAAGACCTTATCAGAGGCACACTTAGGCAGAAATAACTATCTGAAATTATTGTTCAGCACACCTGGAGTCTCTTTCAAGCCACGTGAGGCCACTTCCCGCAGCGTCAGCACCAAATGGTTATTCCTGGAGGATAAGAGCAGCCAGAAATTTAGTTAGCAGAAGGAAAACCAGGCATGCCCATGTGCTTTCTCCAGTTAACTTAAATTGCCCCCGTGACCCTGCAGAGCTCTGCACTGATGTTCTGCTGTGACATTACTTGAATGACATTTTGTCATTTGCTGAATGTTAACCTGCAGAAATGCCATTTTTGCTGCTTTACTTTGAGACAGGGTGACACGTGCTGCAGCCCCCGTTGTTGGGGGTAATTTTATGCTCCATTCCTGACAGACAAGATTCCAATAGCACCATATGTCAAAAACTCCAACCCATTCCAGTCATGTAACCACACTGTCCAGCTGTCACTGCTATAATTATTGAAACTAAAGCCCAGAGAAGTTTCTAGTTTTGGAAATGCTCTAGTCTCCTTAGATCTTTACTACTGATGTTATAGCTGATTAGGACCCTGCCAGCCTTCTGTTGGTCTCTTGAAAACTGCTGTAATTCCCATTCATCATGGAAGCTAACCAGCTGCTCCAGAGCCATCCCCTCAAATGTGTTGCTTCATGTTGTACTTTGCTGTTGTCCTGACCTTGATACTTTGGATGTTCAAACAAAGGCTTCTTATTTTGTTGAAGCTGCTCCAAAAGGAGCCAAGTTAACTAGATCCTGCACAGAGAAGTGGAAGCAGTTTTTGTTGGTATCTGGTGTTGCTGTAAGACTGATGCTGATGCACACTTTTCTTGGCCATCCTGCCACAACTTCCAGACCATTGCAGGCAGGGCAGTGAGAGGCAGAGACCCCTGGAATGCTCTCCTGTCAGGATGACACCAAGCTCTTGGCAGGAACATCTGTCTTGTCTCCCAGCAGAGACGAAAGGGACTCCTGTGATCAGGGCTTTGAGCCTTTACAGTCACTTTTGTCACTTTTAACCAAATGTAATGAAGTTCAACATCTTTTGATTCTATTTGAAACTTTGGTCTGAGTAGAGAATTCAATTCTTGGCTTTTCCTATTAAAATCTTAAAGCTGAAAGCTTTATGATCTTGAGGTGTTTATGGGTTTTAGGCTTCTTTGACAGCCCTTGCATTCATATCTCTTGCAGTGCAGATATGTGTAGTACATAAAGTAGCACCTTTTTAGATTGCATTTTCACACTATAGTCTTTATTTTTTTATTTTTTTTTGCCTCCAGAAATCAGCCCCCCTTGTACCCATTGCAGTAACCTCACTCACAGTGTTAGTTATGCTTTTCTGAGTTGTTCATTCATTTAGAAGGCAATTTTTATTCTAAATATATGGAAGCATTTATATTTAAATAAGAAATGTGTAAATTATCTGGTTTATATTTTGATCAAATAGCAATTTGTAATCTAGTGCCTAGACTCCAATATGCTGCTCTCAAACTGGATTTTCTAAACTCTTTTGAGATGCTAGGTAAGAAAATGTCAATATCTTTAAAGAAGAAATGTTTTATGGATGAAGAGAGATTTTTAAAATGTGAAAAGCAAGACTGAGTTGGAATTCCTTGACTGGAACAACTGACTAATTTGATGAAGAAAATGAGAAGAAATTTGCTAAACATATTCTTTAGCAACTGTCTTCTAATAATGAAGAAGCTATTCCAACAAAAACCATCACACACACATACACACACAAAAGGGAATTTGATATTGCTGCTGAGAAAGCTCAGGATGACTTTGACTATTGGAAGAAGATCAAGTGTGTTGTCATGCAGATCACTGGCTCCATCCTTTCACAGGCAGCAAGGATGGTGCAGATTTAAAAGACAGACCAGGTTTTTCAGAACACACATAAGAAATTATCCCAAGTGGAAAATAAACTGTGTCTAATTTATGGTTAATTCATAGTTTTTGATTTTATTTTAATGGCCAGATTAGGAAAGAATGAAGAGGCTTGATCTGGTGGACCCTGAGGTCCTTGTTTTTTTCCAAATCTCCAGGTGCAGGATCCTGTATTTTTTTCTCATTAACCAGCTCTGTGTGGGCCTGAAGTCAACAACTTCTGGACAATTGATTGCACCTGAGCCTACTTTTGGGAGTCTTGGTAGTCACCTTACACTGAGCTGAATAATAATTGAAATGTGGCCGTTAAACAGGAGACTGAGGGAGAATAAAAAGGGATTCATCTGCTGAAGAGCTCAATAAAACATGATAGCCAAAGACAAAAAGGAAGTAAACAGAGGCAAAAAAAGTCAACTGACACAGCAATCAGCATAAAAGCAGCAGAGGGAAGTGTAAAGAGAAATGTGGCACAAGGATTGTGTCCCAAACAAGGGAACTGAGTGGGACGCTGAGCTGGGTGTGCCAGTGGTGACAGACAAACCCCTCTAACAGCTTAGGACAGCCAGCAGATAATAAAGGATGGAGACAACATGGTGAAGTGCTCTCCATTTTGGGGTACAACACACAAGACAGATTGTTAGAAAATTTCTACTGAAACTCAAGGAGAGAATGCATCTTGGAATTCTGAGACACAGTAAAAACCTCAGTAAAAAATAAAAAGGTAAAAGTACAGGATCTGTCAAATGCAGTGAATATTGAGTAGAACACAAGTTTTTCAGAACAAGACTTACGAAAAACATCCAGGACTGAATGGGTAGGAGAAAGTAAAAAGAATGTAGATCTTTTTCAGAAAATAATAAGAAAAAAAAACCTTGCAGAATGTATGAGGAAGGCACAAAATACTTTTATGTGGTATTTTAATAAGACGGAAATTGGTGTAGCTACAATATAGCTGAATCTACTAATATCTGCCTTGAAAATAGGTTTAGCAAGTCATCTCACAGAAATGGCATATTGTGGAAACTTAGGGCCACCAAAAGCCTTGATTAAAGCAATAGAAAACATGTACAGTTATGGAAGAAGCCAATAGAAGGAATTTCCATAATCACAGGAGTGGGATGAGCCAGGTTGTGTTACTGCTGTTGTTCTGTTTAGCCTTGGTTTCAAATTAAAAGATGAAGGGAAAGGGGGAAGGGGAAGAATCATTTTTATGAGAAAACAGTGAAAACACAGCTTTTCAGAGGATATTCATCTTATGGCTTCATTAAAGAACCATCAGAGGTTCCTTGGAGGGACTAAGACCAATCAGCAGAAACTCAGACTGAGGTTCAGCATGCGGAGATAAGGAATGAAGTCTGAGACAACTTAAAAGGAACTGTGAAAAGAGAGTTTGAGGAATTTCAGATAACTGTGCTTTTGCCTCTTGTTTGATAATAGTGCTATTTCTTTTTACCAAACCAAGTCTCTTACTTCAGGAAAACTATCTTCAACATAAACTTGTTAAGAAGGGAATGTGTGGGAAGTAGCACCCTGGAAACCTCAGCACTGAGCTTCAGTCTAATGGATCTTAGTCTTAAGCAATCTGGAGAGGCTGACTTAGTGGAGAGTGCTCTGATGGCTAAGGTTCTGCAACTAATTTATATCAATTTTGAATGCAGCTGTATGTGTTTGAGTGTTCTCAGTGATAGGGATATCAAGTCCTTTTCCCTCTTGCTAAATCTAACAAATAATTGGGTAATTTCCTACCCCCTTGATGCAGGTAAAGGATAGTCGAGTGCCTACATTCCCCCTACTATGTGTGACCTGGGAGATTGTGGGGGTTTGATGTTTTGATTTAAGTGAAAGTTGGAAACATTTGAAAAACTCACTTTGATTATATGTAACATACTTATCCTTCTGCAATGTTGCAGCTGGAGATCACATAGAAGGTGCTTTATTCTCTGTTGTGCCATAGGATTGCCAAGACAAACACAGGCTTTGTGTCTTGCAGCAGAAGTGCTGCAAAGAAGTTCATATAGGGAGTTACTGGTCTAGTAAATACTGTGTTGAGTCAGATATGGAACCTGTATGGCATGTAAGAGAAAAAGGAAAGGGATTTTTATGATTTATTATACCTATGCTAACTAAGCCAAAGGAAGAATCCAGCTCTCCAAGGAAGAAATAGAATTATGCCAAGATTTTTTTAAAATTATGCTTAATACTTAAAAAGTCTGATACGTGAAAATTTATTATTTTTGCTTTTAGACTTTTGAGTGTACATCTAAAGAAACCTTGTTCTTATGAGATACTTTGAAAATTATTCAAAGACAGCAGTACTTTTATAAACTTACAATTTTCAAAGAATACAGCAATAATCAGGTAAGTGATGGATTGATACCCATCTGCTTGGTTAGGAAGAATTGCTACTTTAGACTAACTTCACAATAACCTTTAGTTTTACATAATTACAGTTTTTTAACTTTTAAAAATAATAGTATGTAATAGAAAAAAAAACCAAAAAAAAACCCCAAAACAAACCCAGAAGAGCTAAGAAAATAATAGTTGTTCAGAAAATGTTGCATGTCTTGGTTTTCTGTTTTGAACTGACAGTGTGGTACAGAATTCTGCTAGGCAGAAGCATACCAAACTGATTTTTATAATCATTGCTGTTATTACTGTTTATTACAATAATATACTTTAAATTTACAGTTTTGAGCCATCACTGGTATAGAAGGCTATATGTGTAGCTATACATACCTAATTATTTGTGGAAGGTATTAGTATTGTAAACACAGCTTATCTTTGTGTGAGAGTGGCATTAATAACAGAATTTCATAAATGCCAACGTACAGTACGATAATTTCAGGACTCTCTGAAAATATGGTGTATTGTAGCTGAAGATGTTCACAAATGCATGCTGTGGAGGGGGAGGGGGAGGAGGGCTGTTTTGTGCTTAGAATGCTTTCTGATGCATAAATATTAGCATTAAATAATTTTGAATACCTTGTTTTCTAAAAAGATTAGTAGCTCTTCTCTGCGTGATAAATTGTGCAAGAGTTATTGTTCACACCAGTCTTTGTGCTGCATTATCCTGTGCAGCTTTAAATAACCCAGCCCAAATTACGCTCAGCAAGCTGTTGGGAAAGCTTGGAGGAATCTCAGAGCTGAAGGGCCAATTTGTGCCCTGACTTACATCCTGTACAAATGCACTGGCTTCGTGCTGCCTCTAAAGGATATAAGGAAGGAAAGAATTTAATCTGTAGCTTTTGTTTTATTATTTTTATTTAGCTTCGTTCTATTTTTTGGGGTTTTTTTGTTTTTGTGTGGTTCGATCCTCCTGCAGAGGAACCTTGTGCCTGTGTATTGCTGGTTTGTGGATGGCAGCATTTCACCCTCTCTTGCTTAGCATCTCAAATGTTAAATGAAAATCTTATTAAAAACAAAAAAAAGAGCAAGGGAGCTATGTGTGTGTTTACCAAAACTCTGGTTTATGTTGGATCACACTTGGAATCCCAAGCCTTACACTTGAAAATGTTGCACAATAACGTATAGTTTCTTTAAACTGGTAAGTCTTAACAGTGCCTGTTCTTTTTTTTTTTTTTTTTTTGGTGCATCTGGTTTGTCTCTTCTCGGTGATCTTTTTGCAGTCCATGTTGCTCTGATTTAGGAGCTATTCTGCAGGTAAAATTACAGGCTTTGGAGAGACAGGCAGTGTAAATGTGGCTTCTCTAAATTTGGTTTGAATCACCAAAGATCCATCCAGCCATTGTAATATGAAGAGTCAGTGTATCATTTTGCCTGATAGTTCTCTGTATCTTCTAATGGTCTAGGAATGAATTCTTATGCTGGGAAAAAGGGAAACTGAAGTAAGGGTTCTTTAGAAATATCAGTCATCTCGCTTAAGTGTTTTCATCTGATTTTGCTCCCTGATGACTCCTGCAGAAAGAAAACCTCAAATTCTGGGTATTGTGAAGTGATTGGCAGCAAGTAAGACAAGCAGAGACATTCAGACATAGACCTAGTATTAATTCAAGCTGTGCAAATAATTAAACACACCAAGTGAAAGAGGTGAACTGAGCAGTTTCCACTGAGTTTAAGGACAAGGTGAAGAATTCCACTTTTCTTAATGACCTGAAGAATAAAGAGTATTTTGTAAGGTTATCCATCTTACAGTAATTAGAACTAAGTCTGTTTAACAAGGAGGGTGTAAGGCCTGCTGCTGCATTTGCCTGTTTTGTTGTCCCACTGCATCCCACTGAAATGGGTGGGGCTGGTTTATCTCGTGGTGCTTCATCATGTGGCAGTGGACTTTGTGAATGGGTCCTGCTGAACTGCTCTTTTATTGGTCTGCTGTCTGTACTTCCAAATGCTGAAAGTTGACCTCACCGTTGATTAATTCAATGAAAACAAGAATAATTTCAATGGAAAAGAAAAAAAACCAAAGCAATGCGATTTGTAATTTGTGCCTAGTTCACTGGTCCTCCCATTGTTATTTCCAGGTGAGGAGGATGCTCACCCTGTTCAATTACCAAGCTAGAGGAAAACTGGTGGATGACTGGAGGGTAGAGGAGATTCAAGAGTAAAAGTTGTGCCACGGGTTTTTTCACAACAGTTTTATTTGGCAGTAATTGAATTGGAGGAGCAGGTTTGGAGTGACAAGAAACAGAAAATAAAAGCTTTTTTTTTGTGATTAATGGCTTCAGAAATAACTGGCTTATCATAACATGCTGGCTCTAACCCTTCAGTCAGAGTTATTCTGTAAGTGGGGTTTGGCTCTTCAGCCATTTTCCATTTTCTGGGCAGTCAGTCACAAGTTTGATTATCAGACATTTTGGCAAAATTATAATAATTTGAAAAGTTCACTGAACCTGCAAAAACAGCGTGTAAAATTGCTGGTAGATATCATAGACTAATGAGAAAAATTAATGTGGGTCAAACATAGCTGTGGTTAACCTCTGCAACACACCTAAGATATACAGTCTTTTACTAATTGATTGAAAGAAATTGCAATCTCCACTTGAAATCCAATTCATACTATCATGTACAAAAATGCTTCCAAAAGGAGAATAGCCCTTATTTGTCACATCACAGAAAAGCAGCTGGAGAAAACAAAAGCCTTGTGCTTCCAGATCAGATCTTTTGTCAGTGCTGTAAGACCATTTCCATTGCACTGTGCGGACAAGGAAAAATCTGTCTTGGTGTCATTTATCTCCATCAAAACCATGGAGTTTGTCTCCTAGGATTCCTCCTCAAGTGGCCTTTAGAAATTTTTGCATAACCTTGGCACATCTTCTATCCAAACTGTTCTCTCATTACCTTCATTACTTCAGACTAAATTTTCTGCCCTCTCAGGAAGTTAGAGAAGCAGGTGTCAGTAAGAATTCCCACTGACACTTTCTTCAGGTATCTAAAAGTTTAAGCCTTGTGTAGGAAAGCTGTCATGAAAAGAAGGATAAAAATTTCAGTTTGCTTCAGTTGCAACCCAGCGTTAATAACTGCCTTGGTTTTCTGTTTCCTTATAAAAAGTTTTGGAAACTTACTCCCGTGCAAGCATAATTTTTGAAAGTTCCTTTAAGGAAGCTATTAACTCTGCTGGCATATGGAGAATTTATAATTTCTGCAAGTGTTATATAGGAGAGACCCTCTATGTAAGCATATGATGCATTTAACTCATGTTATGAAATCTGCCTCTATATCTGGCAACGATTTCAAAATTTCCTGAGTTCTCTGTTTAAACTATAACAGAACTTCCAAGCACAAACTGTCACTGAAGGGGAGTTAAAGTTATGGTATGTTATGCTTAGGTAAAAAATATTAACAGATTATTTTAATTGTTTAGGCAGAGCAGACACAAAGTGATGATGTGCACATTTTCCAAAGCCGTGTTAGCATTTACTTTCATATTCCACACTGGTGATCTGCCTCTCTCTTTGTTCCCTATCTCCCAAAGACTTTGTCTGATGTGTTTCTGAAATGCATTTCATCTCATGCAGATAACATACAGTGATTCTGCTGGCCAAAATTTTTAACTGTTGGTTTGGCTTTTTTTTGCTGTTAAATGCCAACTGCATGAGGAACTGGGGCTCTACTCCCCCTTTTCTCCCTCTCTGTTCCCACAAAACCAGTGCATGCCCCATGATGGTTTTCCCAAAGGGCAGTAACCACTCACCCATGACCAACTACCTCACTTGCACCTCTTCTGAAATAGGTGGTTTTGAAGCATTTTGTTCTTTTCCCTTTGGAGTATGAGTAGCATATCCTTGATGTGGGGCTTTTGGATGATGCCTGCACAGGTAGGAGTGTAACTGATGACTGGTGAAAATAAGGACATTTTCATTGTGGTGCTAATACATGTGTATCTAAATCACATATTTCACCATGTAATTTCCTTGTGAGATAATATCTGTGGTTAGAATTTTTGTTGGAGCTGAAGAGTTACCAACTGGAATAATTTCCCCAAACCCTGTATTTTGGTTTAACCAAGGTGGTTTATCTGCTTCTCTTGGTGTTTGGTGGTCAGTCATCTGACTCACAGAGAGCTTTGGCTGCTCGTGCTCTTCCCTCCAACACTGTTCAACCCTTCCACAGGTCTATAGCAAGTTCTGCTAAGACACAAGGATTAATATGTCTCTTTTCCCTAAAAACCCAAGGCATCCTGTCTATTATGGCATTATTGTTGAAGACTGTTTGCTATGCTGCCCCCTAAAGATGCTTCCTTTTAATTTGTCCAAATTAAATGCTAAAAGCAGCTCAAATATTGGGTTTTCTGTCAGGAAGCACAGCCACATATATAGGCTTGCTACTGAAGCTGACAAGGGCTTGAATTATTGCTGTAAAACGTTTTACATGTTCTATAAGTTTATATCAATTTCCTTTCAAACTTGGAAAATTTCCTCTCCAACCTTGCCAAGTTTTAAAATGAGAGAGTGAATTTTTATAGTGCTATTGCAATGGAAAGGTTGACCCGAGTTATTGTCACATGGATTACTTCAATTAAATGAAAAATTAGGTAAATAATGGAATTATAAGATTCTATATTATTCTATGAAGTCCTTAGAAAACCAGCATTTAGTCCGTAGAAAACCTTCAAAAATGCAGCAGATAAAGATATTTACATTAAACTTATGTTGATTCTTTGCTGCTTTCCTTTCTCCTCCTTAAAAAAAAGCCCCAAACAAAAAAACACCACAAAACACTGCTTTAGGCAAAAGCTGTTTCCATCATATTATTTTTTTCAAGGTAAAGACTCAGTGCCTAGACTTTTAAACAAGTGCTTTATCCTTGAAAATTAAAATAAAATATTTTCATGTAATCAGTAAATTTTGTTATGAAACTTTACAGCAGCTATATTAAACGATAAGAATAACTACTATTTTGAAATTCTGAACATCTCATAATTAGACCAGCCTTTAAGAAATATTCAGAGTTAAGGCACATTAGAATGTATTCCACAACATGGAGACAGCCCTGACAAAGAAACATTATTCTTAGATTTACAATTAATTACCCTTATGTCTATACCTTGCATTCAATTTGCATATCTTAAAAGTGCTGTAAATTTCATAGCACTCCCTTGTTATTTAAGATCATTCTGCTTTAGTAAAAGTTTCCACAGTGATAACTTTCTCTTGATTATGTAGTTGTGAGGTCAATAAATTTGGCTTTACTTGGCTCTACAATGTTATAATTTTTCTTTTTTTGTGTTGTTTTTCATTATTTTACTCCTTGTTCCTCCTGCCCTCTCATTTATAATCCCCTGAAGAACCAGTAGATAGAGAAGTGTGGCTCGAAGACGAAGTGAGTGGTCAGATCCTCAGATGTTATCTTTTTCCCAGAACGCACTGGTACTGGGTGTCTGACATGTTCTATACATCTTTCTGGTGTCAACCTCATTAAACAAATACACCTTGATCTATAGCTCTCAAGAAATGAAATTTCATGCCATGAATTTGCTCTGCATCAGCCCATGTTCTCCCTCTCTCTCCCCCATTGTTTTCTACTCCGGGAGTAATTTTATTTGTTCTCAATTTCGAGCATAATTTTACACTGTGACTGTCTATAATTTTGTACCCTGAGATTTGTCGGCATTTCCTGATATTTAAAGAAATATGCATGTTTTCTGCTCACAAATCGGTGTTTCCTGCTTTCTAAAAATGGAATCCATGCCTCTGGCTAAGGTGTGGTACATTCAGGAGGTGGGTCACAATATTTACTTTGGTCAGACACGTATGGGAATTTTCTCTAAATATTAGACATGTTGCAGCACGTTTGTTGTGAATTCCACAGACTTCTATGAATAATTATATATAAATGTGCTCAAACTGTGTTTTATGCTCTAATTCAAGGCTAGCACAATATCCTGTAAGCCAGAAGGATGTTGAACACTTTGCCAGAGAAGTATATATTACTCTCATCTTTTTTTTCCCCCTTTTTTCCCCCTTCAGCTTAAAAGAATTTTAAAAAGAAATATATTTTCAAACTAAAATAAACCTTCTTTAATGAGACTATATATTATTTACAGAAAAATGTCACTAAACTCAATTAGTACTGGTCTCACCACTGGGTAGAATTGAAGTTGTTGAATTTTTTTTAATGTAGTTCATTGAAGTCATTACTGAATCTGGGGCAATATTCTATTTTTAATCAATTTAAAAAGTATAATGTATGAGAAAACAGCAACACACTGTATGGATTTTTGTAGATTCACTGCTGCAAAAGATACACAGACAAATACTTAAAGTTTATGCCCATCTTTGTTTTACTCAGAAAAATTGTTTGAATGTTACTTTACACAGGTAATTCCTTATTCCTACCCTCTGTATTGTTAATTGGTAGCTTATTAGAGTTATTTAAAAAGCTGTTATTGCAGCTTTTTTCATTTAATATTTTATTGTATATCACTATTATTTAAAACTACTTTGCTGGATAACAGTAGCCATCCAAAACATTCTGTTGCTCAGAAACAGAAATAATAAATTAATAGAAAGCAGAGTTATTGTGTTAAAACTAATGACTGGTTATACTTCATATATTAAACAAGACCTCTGAATACAGTACTTTGAAATGCTTTCTTATTGAGTCATCCAATCATTGTGAATTTTAAGGCTGAGTATATGTTTTTAAAAGGGAAGAATCTTTCT